>JACXIT010000142.1:692694-894312 GCA_014737525.1 Bombus difficillimus
TATTTCAAATTTCAAGGCACATAAGAATTATTTAAGAATCGTTCGATTACCCCGTTTGGAAGTTTGAACCGCAAAAAATCTATACGTAGAGTGTCTTGCTTTTGATAATATTAGAAAATATTTCAGGAACAACCTTAAATGGAATTTTAAATTGCAATATTAACCGATAAAGTATTATTTCAAATTTCAAGGCACATAACAATTATTTAAGAATTGTTCGATTACCCCGTTTGGAAGTTTGAACCGCAAGAAATCTATACATAGAATGTCTTGCTTTTGATAATGTTAGAAAATATTTCAGGAACAAGTTTAAATGGAATTAAGTACTTTGTAACACACTACTCGATCCAGCTGCACGTCGGCCAGGAAAAATTAAAATTGTAATATTAATCACTGAGGTATTATTTCAAATTTCAAGGCACATAAGAATTATTTAAGAATTATTCGTTTCTTTAAGAATTACCCCGTTTGGAAGTTTGAACCGCAAGAAATCTGTACTTAGAGTGTCTTACTTTTGATAATATTAGAAAATATTTCAGGAGTAAGTTTAAATGGATTAAATACTTTTTAACACACTACTCGATCCAGCTGTACGTCGGCCAGGAAAAATGAAAATTGCAATATTAACCGATAAGGTATTATTTCAATTTTAATTTGCGAAATTTAACGTATGAAAGACAAGGATGGTGGTAAAGCGGTATTCTTATGTTTACGTTGTCTTTGTACTATATTCATAGCTACGACCTATATTCTTCAACTATTTTCATATTCATTCACAGTTTATGTTCATTCACCGAGACGCTCAATTACTGCTTTAAGCCATTTTAATTTTCATATCGTTAGATTCGTGGCATTATTGTTGTTGTTTGATTCGTTGTACTCCTTAGAATATGCTGTCTGGTTGCGGATTTTTCCACAAAGTTTAGATTAAAGATCGTAAGATGGAACACGGTTGTTTATTCGTTGTTTCTCTATAAGTTATCACGTGTAGGTTTTACAAATTTCTATCGAATATTCCGAATTTTAATCCAACGTGAATACAAAATTCTGACTGATTAATCGTTTCACTGGCGATTCCAATTAAATAATCGCGAATTACGCGAGATTCGCAAATGTTTTAATATTCATAGCTACTATACATCGATCCATTCCAACTACGTCAAAACAACTACGCGTTTACATTGATTTTACGTACAAGTGTAACAATTTAAGTATTAGAGTAAGTGTCGAAGTGGTCACCACTTCTAAGAAAACTTCTGCTCTTTTAGTTTTCTCAAGCACCGAAGCCATCGACAGCGTATAGACAAAAGACTGGAACGAAGACGGACTATAAACTCTAGACAGGCGACGATGGCTTCAGGGTTTTCAGTCAAAGGGTAACACTGCTAGCGCGCGGATCTGGATCAACTCAATTATATTCCTTCTTTGTATTCCTCCTTTGTTCACATACATCCAATAACTTCAACAGTAAGTGCTGTCTGTCTTCGACGATGAAAAGTAACAAGTAACGATGGTATTAGGTGAAGTTTTGTCAGGTAAAATTCTAGAGATAATTTTTTTTGTACAATAGGCATCCTCTAGTCTAGTCTTCTATTGTTTTGGCGGGTTTATCAATACCGCCTAATAACAAAATCCGCAAGCACTCAGTTGCCAGCCCAATATAATAACAATTTTACGTAGTAAAACGATGTTTATGGTTATGAACAAAAAATGTCAAATTCGCTGCAGGAATTAAGACAGACTACTTGATACTGGTGCAATAATATAGAAATAAAGTAGAACAGCACGATGATAAATAAAATAGGATTGTACATAGCTTTTCAATCACGCGATGTTAGAGAAGGTTAACGAACTACTCGAGTATAATATTTTAGATATCCGGCTTGTAATAAGAGGCTCATGTAGGTCGGTAAGTATTATCGAATAAATTATCGAAGATTCTCTACAAATTGCTACGTGTCAGTCTTTTTCTATAGTTTGTACGAGTATTAACCTAGTTTATATGAGTGGAACGAACTCACTGTATGTAAGTGTAATTAGCTTCCTTGTTAATTAATTAGTGCTATTAGCGGCTTATATCATCTCCTTTGAGAGCTGTTTTAACCCTTTAACTACGCAGTCCCAGAGAAAGTCGAATCGTCCAATATACCGTCTATTGGGTTGGCAACTAAGCGATTGCGGATTTTGTCATTAGGTTGTATCGACAAAATCCGCAATCGCTTAGTTGCCAACTCAATAGACGATATAGAAGAGTTAAACAGCAGAAGCCGATACAATAAGATTTTAAATATCGTGCAATTAATTGTCATATGTCTTAGGTATTTTCATCGTATGTATATAATGCAATTATTAATATTTATTTCTTATAAAAAAGATATATATTTCTGTATTCCAGAAACCTCCAGGATAACGAGATAATTATTTCCTCGATTGTTCATTTTCAACTCATTTACTTTATCTTACTGTATTCGTAGAAGAGTTAGAACGAGGGTCCTGTCCTCGAGGGTTGCAAAATCGTTCTCTTCGCGTGCAACTAGGCTGGTGGTCGATGACCCGTAAATTTAGAATCCAACGATCACGCGGAAAATAGTGAAAATTTTACGCTTCTTTACATCTTCTTACGCAATTCAACGTGCACCAGCAAAATTTTACAAGTTACAAATTCCAATTAATTTCAAGTAAATTTGTTGAATTATAGAAATCGGTCGATCGTAAAACAAACTGCTCGTACAACTTCACGAATATTATTAGCTAATGAATCATTAGCCGAGAGAATCTAGATGACTCGATCGCCTAACTTTGCCCCGCAGGTACGTACCTGCAACATCAGTCTTTCCACGCTTCGCCTAATCTCAACTCGTTAAAATCTATTAGCTTCGACCAGCAATCCACCCAACTCGACGATTAGTTTCAGTCGTTAACGAACAAGTATACAGGTAGCTGGAATCATGTCGCATCGATGACTATAATCGCTCGGTCGATGTCGAGAATAACGAACAACGCCCGTCGAGATCAACGGTTAATTGAAACTCATCGCTTATGCAAAGTGGATCGCGAACCTAGGGGATGATATCACACGAAACAAGATGATTTCGCGTTATTTTTAGATCGGATGACGACCTCTGACGGATCCTAAATCGTGAAAAAGCTGATTATAACGAGACATCAACTTGTTTCGCTTCATCATATTTGTCTTCGAGACTTGCACGAAACGATGAGTAACGAGCATCGTTACGAACGATGGCGATAATTCGTCGGTTGTACGAGGTTGCGACAAATCGTACCGGTTGATCGATCAAAGAAACTATTTTCGAAATGTTATTTTTTTAGTTATTTTCCATTGTTCTAAGAATCTTGCTATCGGTTCATACAGAGATTATTAAACCGTATCTTTTCATATTTCGATATCGATCGGCAAATCGAACGAGACTTTACGAAATTATTCGTCGATCGTTAATTTTTCATTATCTTCTGTTACTCTGAACTGAAAATATCAGTATCGGAAGATTATCAGCAATTCTGCAACGTTTATGCCCATTTATGTACAATTTGTCTTATTATTCTAGGTTTTCAAAAGATTGAAAAATTATTATCTGATACTTGTACCATCAACAGATATTAATAGATACGATGAATAGATATTCCTCGTAACGTGGCTACTCGCTGAGCCAAGTGTTTGAAAAAAGATTTCTAGGAAAGGAATTTAAGAGCGAAACTTGGCGTAGCTTGAAACAACGCTATTTGTCTATGGAGGATCGTTAGTGACGTTCAAACAATTATTCGACGTATTGCGTAATTTTCAAGTCGTCGAGATCGTTCAAACCTTGGAATCATCGAAATTAACGAAAAAGAATATTTCAGCATATCGCGATATTCGTTTGCGCTAATAATGCAAAAGACTCATTCGTCGTGCTCTTGCCACAAGAACTGCTTTTTCTCGTAGACAAACATTCTCATTATCCGCAATTACGATATCGCAAATTTTCCAGATTTCTCCATCCTTATCGGTCAATTCATCCGCTTTCCAAGTAAGTACACCTATGCTTCTGAGCGAAAAAAGGTGGTAAAAACGGTGGTAATTAAGAGAAGCTATTGCAGACAGAGGATTATGAATCATTCGATCGATCGTCATCGCGACAACAGAGATCGTGGCTTTCCCACGCCAAACAAAGACGTAAAACCGCAATGTGATAAGCGTTATCGCGCATCCTACTTATCCGGTGTGTTTTCCTCGCGTAATCAGAGCGAACCAGCCACACCAAATCCCAGTCTTATCGTTCATTTCGAATCAGCCCTTGTCTCTGTTCGGTTCGCGCTGCAAACAGGGAAGTACCAACAGCTTGAGACAGTTTTATCAGGACTCACGCTGCTCGCCCTTCTCCGAAGCTTCCACGGTAAGAGAAATATCTTCTGTTCAACGGCAGGTACATACCACATTCCAGCATACTGTACGGGGTAATCTCGGAGCGTTAATTGCTTATCAAACTAGTTTTTCGACTTTCAGTCTCGCTGATCCAGCTTCGAGTTAGGTCCTCGAATGCTCCTGGTTGCCACGAGCTTCTTCAAGGATAAAGCCCAACTCGATCGTTGTCCGAGGAAAGGATGCATATAACGTGTCGTTTATTCGCCATTTTCTCTCTTTCTTCTCGACTTTCTGCATCGTTAATTTACCGCGAAACCGGCCGATTGTATATCTGGATGTTTATCGCGAGAGCGCGATCTCTCGTAAATCTCTTTATTATCGTCGATTACGGATCTAGAAGGATCGGTAAAAGTTGCTCTTCTCAGCGTAACGTTCGCAAGATTCGTTTCTGCCGTGGTATTCCTTAATGCACGACTGTCGATAAACCCTACTGCGCGTATTCCAGTTTCTCGATACTTGCATATTTTTGCAAACGCGTTGAAATATATAAACGTATATTGTATATATGTAAACTCCCTAGAGTTCAAGTGCGATAGGGACTCTCTCTGTTTACGGACAGCACGACTTTCTTTGTTTCACGGACCATTTTTTAGAGACACTCATTTCCCAAACGGACGGACAGAGAGCAACGTCAGAGATAAACAAGATCACAGAATCACAGAATAATTATTTAAAACATTGAAGATCGACGGAGAAAGATCGGAAGCTCAGGACGTTGAAAATCGATTCTCGATTTTCAGGTAGACGTTGCACAGAACTTGTTATTTATTGTTTAATCTTATAGATTGATATTAATTGTTCTTTACTTCTGTATTTCATTTAAGTATTTTCACAATAAACTCGATTTTCAGACTTCAGAATCGATCGCCTGAATTACCCCGAGATTTACATTACTACATATATGTGTATTATATATGGGGTGTACCGCAGTATCGGAGAATCATTTTTCAGCGATAGATTCTGCGCGTGGAAGGAGGAGAAAAAAGTTTGTACGAACGTGAAGTCTGCTTTTCCTTCTGCTTTCCAATTTATAACGCGTTTTATGTTGCGACGATTCTATCGCAAGATGGAAATTGTCGAATTAACACTTTGACCGCCGAAATCACGTGTTTCGCTGAGAACGCCACGGGAGTATTTTTATTATTCAAAGCACATAATGGCAAAATAATAATAAATTGACGATTTATGACAACGTTTGGTAACAGTTGATATTTTTTTTTTATTTTATTTAGTCGATTATTTACAAACAATTCTTTTACAGAATTTTCAGTAAATTTTTTTGGCATGGTTCTGCAGCTTGGATTATAAAAGTTTATAGTGAGTTTGATTCTAGTCGAATCTGATGCTTCGATCTAGGGGGTATTGCCTTTTTAGTCCGCGGATCTGATCCGTCTTATCTAGTAATTGGGTAGCTAATGGGTTTTGGTGATTGTTAACTCTTATGTAATATCTGTTTCTGAACTTTGAAATTTCTTCTTTGACCGTGGGTATCTTAAGATCGCGATGTGTCGTTTCGTTGGTAACATACCAAGGTGCGTCTATTAAGGATCTTAGAGTTTTTGATTGGTGGTAACAGTTGATAGCCGCGTATTATAACGAAGCTTCGTTTATTTCAACAAACCATTCTCGTTCGTTGTTTCGTCGCAAGCAAAACGTGCAGAATATGTTGTTGAAACGTGTAGAAGATATTAGTAAACGGTATTTGCTCGTTGTATATATAATGGCAAGGTATGTGCACACTTCTAACTTCAATTGTATGATTATAAATTAGCATTTACGATTATTTTCTAAGATGTGTTTATAATAATATTCGTAGATTACCCCTCAGAGATATGGATGCAAACACAGTGCACCGTTAGATGCAAGATTTGTTCTCATTTTTTTTATCGATGTTCTAATAAAAATGTTTAATCGTTCAATGGGGCACCTTTTACTTCAAAGTATCTTCTATTTATCGGTTATATTCAAAATGCCCTAACTACCAATTTTCTTACAATTTTTACAATTGTAAAAAGTTGAAGCTCTCCGGTCACCAATGACCACCGTGGCAGTCAAAATGTTAATAAACTTCGATGCTACGCTTGCGATGGCTGATCGTGCAGTATACTAATTGTTTTTTACTAAATATATATTTCCGATGACTATCTTCTATATCTTCTATATTCTAATTTAGTCACGATATAGTGTAATTTCAATATACATATGCAAATTGCTTTCGAATTTTACCAACATAATCTCGACACCCGTGTCGTTAAATTTCGTCAAACTTTTCTACTTTACAGGCGTAATTAATAACAACGAATGAGGTTTCTCTTCGTCCACGTAGATACGCCAGGTTTTGTAAACGATTTGCAAAATTAATAATTTACAAGTATATTTGGCGCGTAGTAAGAACGCGTACAAAAGAGAAACTGATAAATCGTAAATAATTCATTTATATGATAATATAGTACTATGTATATAGTACTATCTTCTATTTATCGGTTATATTCAAAATGCCCTAACTACCAATTTTCATACAATTTTTACAATTGCAAGAAGTTGAAGCGCTCCGGTAACCAATGACCTCAGTGGCGTCACAGGAGAAACCGTGGCGGGTCATACAATAACGTGGCAGTCAAAGTGTCTTAACGAATTCGCATATTTACAAACGATACTTGGCGTCGGATCTTGTATAGTATATTCTTGTAAACAACTGGAATCAGTGGTGAAACGTGTGCAGTCTTGTGTTCGTACGCAAGCAGGTCATTTTGAACGCATCTCGCGAAGATACGCAGACACAGTTTGTTAATGTTTGATCGTTTTCGCGTGTAGAATTCAGAAACGGTTCTGCGAATTCAATACTTTCGTTCAATTTTGCTATTTCATTTGAACGATATATAGCGATATCGATGAAGATGATAATTTATATTATTTCGTATAAATAAAAGAAGAATAGTGGAAAACGAACGAAAGTCGATTACACGTAGACGGAATCGACTTTAAGTTTTTCCTTCGACTTTCGGATGTTTCGTATTCTGAAGTTTACACAGACTTCACTTCCGCTGCGCGTTCTAAAAGTTTACGATACACCATGAATTTTAGTAATTTTTATGTTAAAAATCACTAACGATCATCTGCTCTCTCTGTTATATATTATAATTGTTTGTTGCTGCTATCAAGCGCAAATCCTTTTTGTCAAATTATCGTGTCTTCTCCTATCTCTCGTTTTATAAACATTCTTTCGTCCGCCGCTGTAGATTTCACGAAATTCTATGAAAATATGCAATTTTTGTTTTAGTACGAATTTTAGCAAAACGTGCGATCATTCGAGTCATAGCAAAAGACAAAGAAACGTTCTTCCATCGTAACGTGGAAATTACAACACAAAAATGCCAATCTCCCCATCGAATCGTTCCAAATGTCCCGATAATTATACGCTGGTTGCATAGAATTAAATCAAAGTTCGATCCTACAAATATAAAACTGGTATTTCTATTTCTAATGCATCGGTGGTTGGTCGGTTGCATAAATCAAGGGTAGGTTCGCGTGATCGGGTGATTCGATGATCGAGCAGTTCGATCGATCAAAGCTCTGGCCCCTCGTTCGTCTGATTTGCATTTATACCACGATAACTCGTTTCCTTCCTTCTATCTCGTGTTTTCGTGTCGAAAGAAGGCAGTAGTCGATGAATTTGAAACGAGTTCGTTGAAACTTTGTGACTCACTTTACCAACGAAAAGTAAATGCCTCGTTACA
This sequence comes from Bombus difficillimus, assembly GCA_014737525.1. Lineage (NCBI taxonomy): Eukaryota > Metazoa > Arthropoda > Insecta > Hymenoptera > Apidae > Bombus > Bombus difficillimus. Next base: position 700,855 of record JACXIT010000142.1, read on the forward strand.
GACGAAGTCGTCGAATTTTTAATAAATCATTTCAGCGAAAGTAATACGACGACGATATTATTTTAGGAATAAATATAAAATTAAAAATATCCCATCGACAGAAAATTATTTGAAGATCGGTAACGAAAGGATGAAATCATCGTCGCGTTGGCAAATAGCGACGATAGGCTAATTAGCCCGAGGATTGAAAATATTCCAGTTATCTTGTTGCGTTAACTGGCAACATTCGCATCTTTGAATAAGAAGGCACATAGAAACAAGTAGAATAATTTCTGAGAATGTGTTCCCATTCGGAGGACGTACAAATCATAGCTCGTTTTGTTCTGTACCACTTACTGAATCTAACAACTGGATTGAATCGTGATTTACATGCCAGGTACATGAAATAATCGCGATATTGCGACACTCGTCGTATAGAAACTTTCTGTTCACACGAAAGTTTGCGAATTCTTTTCGTTCCTCGGTTTCTTCATATCTGTTTTATCCTCCTTTCCCATTCGATTTCGCCTTTCTTATGTCCTTCTGTTTTAGTAGGAAATAAAACTCGTGAGAAAAGAACGTCGATAATAAAAAATTCCGTCCAGATCGAAAACGATTAATTGCGACAAAAGTTGCATTCTAATCGACCCTCGTGACCTACGTCAACGTTATTCCTCTCTTCTTCCTGTTAATCGACGTAGCTCGAATCGTAGAACCTTCTTAGACGCGAAAAGTTTCCTCTGTCGCGGGAAAATTAACACAGAGACGATTATAGCTGACGCGTTTCTTTGTTCTATTGAGCTGGCAACTAAGCGATTGCGGATTTTGTTATTGGATAGCAATGACAAAATCCGCAATCGCTTAGTTGCCAGGACGACAACAATAGTGGAAAATACCAGAGATATCGTTCGCGTTCGACCTAAGTTCAATTATCCCACTGCAATTTTCACGTGTCTGTTTATCAACGTTTTATTCGATCTTTATTTTCACGAGCTCCTTATTGTCGATAAGCGAAACGATATTGATCTTTCCAATCGCCAATGATTCAAAGAAACAGTCAAGTACTTTCTAGTTTGTTGATTATTTTTATAAAAATATCAAGGCTGTAGAAAACTTTCTACTTCGTCGCTGTATATTTGCAAAGCTTGCAAACGTTAAAATAAATATGTCAGCAGGTAATGGTAAGCGTATTTTTCGCCTTAAAACAAAAGACGGTTGCAAGATAAAAATAAAATACACGTAAAACACATTTCCGTATCGGCTTGTTCGATAAACTCTTCCAATAGTCGATATCAAATTGAGTTGAGGCAAATTGAAGGAGAATTATTTGTCATGAACTTCTATCCAGCTATAAATTCAAATGAAATATCCGCAAGAGGCTCTTTAACTTGGTCTGCTGCAATTTTTAGAAAACTTTCTCAGCGACGAAACATCGAATATTTTTCCAAGCTGAAAATTCGTAAAAGTTGAGAAGACGAGAGATAGGAAGTTGCTGAGAGAACTACGTTTCTTTGGAACGTCGATATCGGATGCTCGAAGAGTCCAATATTTTCAACGAATATAATTAATTCAAGTTAAAACAAAGTACGTACGTAGGTAGATACATTCTTTCGTGTGATATTTTGTTGTATCAGCGAACGTTGAGAGGTTCATAGATTTGCCAGGATGTTTTAAAATATAGTACGCTGTTAAAAATAAACGTGAACTCAGCCGAAATGGGTGAACGCGGAGGATCGGTGTTAATCGTCGGAAGATTAATTCTTCCGCCGCGAACAACATTATCCATCGTATCGAATTTCTCCCCTCGAATTGACTTTTAACCCTATTTTCGTTTCTTGGCAGCCGCGGTTCGAAGGAACGTTTTATTCTCGTCCGATCGTTTATTATATCATCGCGGTTGACGATTTCGATTTACAGTAATAATTCCAACTCTGACGCTCTCTTCGTTTTCTACGTCTTAGGAAAAACGATGGTAATATGTTGGAACAGGTAACCGAAGGGATCCAACTTTCTCTGCTGTTCTTGTAACGTAATTCGTCATCTGCTGGCAGGATAAATGTCGGATTAGGCTACTCAATAATTATATCAATGTCTTTCAACGACATGTTTATTAACGTTTCCGTATTAATATAGATATTAAATATAAATATAAATTATCCATATGAAATGTTAAATATAAAACAAACTCGCAATCTTCACATTCTGCTGCTGCGATACTGGAAAATTTCTTGTTGTACGTATAAATTGTACATATAAATAGATATAAAAAGATCATAAAATTTCACGTGTCAATCAAATTGCTCCCGTCGTTATACCAATTTAAACACCATACTCATTATATTATTACGATTTAAACAGCATTCCGTATAATCTAATTCAAATATAAACTGCACTTTGCAATAATTTCTCTCGTAAGACGAACATGATATAACACGATATAAATAAACGTAGCGTAAAATATTCGACAAAATATCTCTGCTACTCAAATATGGAACACAGTTACGATTTTCAAACTTCGTTTAACATTGCACGACATTCGTAATTTCAAGAAATATTTAGTGAGAAATTACTATATGATATAAATAAATAAATATCTCGTAAAATATCGTATGTCAGTGAAACAAGTATCTCGTGTTGGTACTCTGATACGAACGGTTATCGTAGCATCGGAAACATAGCGAGGGTTTTGTTACAACGAATTTGCATTTGCATTTGCAATAGCCCTCAGAATTTCGACGGTGTCTTTACAACGTCATCGACGCCCGTTCTCCTCGTGCTTTCGGTATTGAACGAGCCTGGGAGATGGCACGAGGTCAGACCCCGGCTACCACGTTTGCCCTAGTTCGTCGTCGATTTATCCAAAGACTTTATTCAGTTTCTTTTTTTAACGCGTAACTAGTGACCTGTGCGCGAGTACAACGCGTCTCACTCGTCGAGACGCGTCTTTTCACGTTGTGTAACGCCAACGCTCTTCGAATTCGCTCGAGGATTCCACGCAGGCAAATAGATCGTCGCCGATGCCTTTGCATTGTCAGAGTGTCTGGCTACGAAATCGCGTTCACGCGAATATACGTCGCTCGGTTGTAAAATTCGCAAGCACATTCTCGTAGCTGTCTCGTTAGTGAGATAGTGACAAGTCGGTAGTAGCTGCTATTTGCATTTTATCGTTCTCTAAAAATAGTAATTCATCCGAATCCTCATTGTGTACGCGATCTGTTGAATGAAGTAGCAAAATAGTAGCAGCTATCGGTAGTTTGTCGAACTTTCAGATAATCTCGTTCGAATTTTATCATTCTGTTTTATTATTCGACTCTTTGTCGCTATTCTGTATCGATCGATAGTATTTGTTTCTTCTCAGTCTCGTACTATGCGTTGTCGCTCTATCGCTTTCTGAATGAATTTAGCGAATAGTTTCGCCGTCACTATTTTGTTCATCTAAAAGTAGCGACTTGCCTGAATCAGTTTTGCCTCTTATCGTAGGTATTTTTCTGAACGAGATCGTTGCCATTGGTAAGTTTGCTTTTTCTTCTCGTATTATTTCACTTTTTCCACGTACTTATTTTTCTGCGTGAATTAATACAGTAAGAATGAATAAATATATAGAATAATGCGTTGTCGCTCTATCGCTTTCTGAATGAATTTAGCGAATAGTTTCCCTGTTACAATTTTGCTCGTCTAAAAGTAGCGACTTGCCTGAATCAGTTTTGCCTCTTATCGTAGGTATTTTTCTGAACGAGATCGTTGCCAATGGTAAGTTTGCTTTTTCTTCTCGTATTATTTCACTTTTTCCACGTACTTATTTTTCTGCGTGAATTAATACAGTAAGAATGAATAAATATATAGAATAATGCGTTGTCGCTCTATCGCTTTCTGAATGAATTTAGCGAATAGTTTCCCTGTTACAATTTTGCTCGTCTAGAAGTAGCGACTTGCCTGAATCAGTTTTGCCTCTTATCGTAGGTATTTTTCTGAACGAGATCGTTGCCATTGGTAAGTTCGCTTTTCCTTCTCGTATTATTTCACTTTTTCCACGTACGTATTTTCCTGCGTGAATTAATACAGTAAGAATGAATAAATATATAGAATAATGCGTTGTCGCTCTATCGCTTTCTGAATGAATTTAGCGAATAGTTTCGCCGTCACTATTTTGCTCATCTAAAAGTAGCGACTTGCCTGAATCAGTTTTGCCTCTTATCGTAGGTATTTTTCTGAACGAGATCGTTGCCATTGGTAAGTTTGCTTTTTCTTCTCGTATTATTATCTTCGTAATGTTTCACTTTTTCCACGTACGTATTTTCCTGCGTGAATTAATACAGTAAGATTGAATAAATATATAGAATATAGCAGATGTATGATACGGAATGATTCGTTTATTTCTACCATGTAAAATGTAAACGTTCTTACGTAGAACACGTTGAGATTGATAGAATATCGCGAAGATCTTCGTCTTCGAAGATATCCAGGATATCTATTTTAATCAACGTATGCGTCTTTCGTTAAGAGGAAATTTTTAAACCGTTAGGAGTATCATTTTTCGTACTTAGCCTCTTGGCATCGAACGTCGTTTCGTGCATCGTGCGTTTTCTATGCCAAGATGAACAATAACGTCTTCTACGAAGAAGGAATACTCATCGATCTTATTATTCTCACTTTACGATTGAATAATTCTTTTTATGGTAGATATTTCGCCTTTCTCTCTCTTAAGATCAGAGAACATAAATATTTTAGATAATGGAGATTTCATAATAATATAAGATAAAATATAAGAATAAAACAAAGAGCATTTAATTTAATTAGTTCAATTAAAAGTTTGGTATACGATGAATCTACGCAGAGAATCTACTTTGCTAAGAAAAGTATCAAAAAGCAAAGTTTTAGATGTTATCTCGTTCTCCTTGTAAACCAATTAACGGTATCCACGCTGTCCTAGCGATCTGTCTTTTTCAAACTCGTATCCTTGTTAGCTCTACCTTTCTAATTCAAGCAAAATATTAATCGAAATGTTTTAACGAAGCGCGTATTTGCGGCAAATGAATCATCGCGGATAATAAATATAACGTACCTGGTAATTGTACAGTAATTAACGCAACAAAAGCGGGATACGATAAATAATGCAAGAAAAATTTTCTAACGGAGAGCTGTTCCACAAAAGTACAACGCGTCCATGTGTGTACTTTCTTCTGTCCGTGAATGCGTGTGACTTGTATTTGTGTGCACAATTGCACGCACACGATCGTATACATCGTCGTTCGTACGTATATGGGCGCAGTTGATTTGTATTCGGAATACGCAAATTGTATTAATTATTTAACGTTACTAAAATATATGAATCGACAGCGAGTTTTAATTTATGAAATCTCATCGTTCAAAGTCATTTGAGAGATTTGAGAATGACGAGAATAGATGAAACTTAAATCATTTATTTAAAACTTTATCGATAAAATTGGATATAAAATGTTAATTTAGCCGAGTGTTGACTGGTTTTATTATTAAAATTAATCGCTGTAGTCTCTCTGTTACAGGACTTCTCAAACTTTTATCCGATGTGACAAACTCTCTTGACGAATATGTAAATCACCCTGATATTTGAATATTTTACGCATTCCACGCCTTGCGAATCTATGCTCTATCAATTTGAAAGTACTTCATTATCCGATCGATAGCTCGTCAACGAAACGAGGATAACAAAACACGTTCGACGCTTAAAGAACGAGACTCGACTCTTATAAAAGTCACATCTTCTTGTTGCGTGTTAAGCTTCAAAAATACATTTTATCGTTGCATAATATCTTACAACAGGTCCAACGAAGGCTAGAACCACTCTGAATCTTGTAACCCACTTATATTCTACCAAAAAAAAAGAAAAGTGTCCATGTATTTTCGAGTGGTTTTGACATATCGACCAAGTGGCCGAGGCACGAGTCGATAAACTCGGAACACCACTTTGTATTTATTTCGTCCGAGGGTTGTCTGGCGTCGTTAATTGTCCAAGGGTATTTAAGGAGCCTCGCTAATTACGACGCCGACGAATTTTTTCGCGTCGATGCTCCGCTTGCATTCGCTTCGCGAATATCATTTCTTAAATTCGCCAGTTGCACACACTCGACCGTATAGTTCTCGAAACAGAAATAAAGACACGTATTCTTATTTGTTTGGGCGTTTAGGAATGTTTCAGATGATTCGCTTTAACGGTTTTCACGCCTACGATGTTTAGAATTCAGAAGATTGATGGGACGGAAGTTTCTTAAAAATTAAGATAATATAGCTCGGTGTATTTGTGGATAAGTGGCAAGTGGATATTTCAGCCACGACGTTTCGTTTATGTACTTAAGAATGCGAGTCGCGATCGCGCTTATTGCGACGGATGAATAGATCGTGAATATTTTTGCAATATCTGGACGAGATCTACGAGACGAGATGTACTTTCGCGGAATAGCGTGTTTGTCTTCCGATGGTTACCTTTCAAACATTCCACATGGACACCCCTTAATTTTAATTTGAATCCATTGAAGTTATGTTTTACCAATACACATAAATCCACCATGATCTGGAGAAACAATTATCGCTGGTACATATACCAAGATTTTATACAGATTTTTAAAGAAACAGTATCGATCGTTGGAAGATTCAAACGCAAGATTTATTTCCTCTTAAATTCTTCGACTTCGAACGAACAATATTCCTTGACTCTTATAAACTTGAATCTGGTTCGAACAATATCTGTTCATAATTTTAACCCTTTGCACCCGGAATTTTATTTCAATTTAGGCGTTTTATTTGGAATTTACTTGAACTAAAAACTAAGACAATTTAAATAAATAAAGGAAGACAGAAATTCGCTTAAATACCAGTTTTATTCACGCTATTGTTGTATCTTTAAGTGGATGATATATCTTGAAACAATTTCCAGGATACAATCCTGCTTTTCTTTCGCACGTTTCGGAAAAAAGGTGGACATGGAAGTGGAATGTCGAGACTCGACAAAGGAGCTCCTGAGATAAAAACTGATGTCGAGTCACGCTCGACATTGGAGTGCAAAAATAATGATCAAACCTTACGGTAGATAAAACGATTAGTAACAACGAAACGTAATAATAATAAGGCAACGAGCGTACGAAATTCATCGCAGTTTCACCGTCTCTCGCTGCTCCTCGAAATTTTCTCTTCCACGGTGAACGACGCTCGTCGACCAGCCACCAACCACACGACGATGTATTTTCATCGAACGTCGTACCATCGATCCAACGCACTTCGATAACTAAAAATAAACTCGATAAACAATTCAGCTTCCATCTGCACGATTACTTCCGCCGTTTTTGTTTCTACCTTTATTAATCGAACGAAGGCTCTCGAGACGACGGTGCGATATAACAACGGACGAACGACCGCCGGTGCAATGATATCGGCATGTGCGTGGAACACACGTTTCACCAATAAAATCGATGGGACGAGACTAGTACGTGTCCGTGATTGACCGAAAGGCAGAAAAAGAGAGATGCGCCCACGTGTTTTAACAACGACGTGCGTATTATTCTGTACATGGCGGAGTGGCTCGTAATATCGTTGCACGACTGCTAATAGCACTGTCGAGGTCCGCAACCTGCGAGAGACTCGTCTGGTGGTCGTCTAGCGACGCCGATACGCGTTAATTGCTATAAATTTACGACCCTTGCGACACAAGATGAATAAGAAAGAAGATAGAACGATGTCAAAGGGTACGTTTCTATTATGGAGTCGGTGAAGATCAAAGACGAATACAGAGACCTCGTTTAAGCATCGTCGCGCGTGTACCTGTGTTCTGGTCGCTGGATCAGAATAGATCTTTTATTTCGCGTCTTAAAAACGTTTATCAGAGTTAAGGGAAATTATTCGCTCGAAAACGAAGACTTTAAGAAGAATACAAAATATCATATCGCTGGGTTTTATATTTTCGAAACATTTGTCGAAGTCACGGGAAATTATTTGTTCAAAGCCTTGAAGAATTTAAGACGATAGAAATTTTATATTTGAAACTCTCGATGATCCTTGTGTATCTACCTGTTCTGAATTGGTATGGATTTTTCATTTTACATTTACAATTTCCATTTACATTTTCAAAGAACCTTTGACAATATTATACAAGATGTTATCGAATTATACAGGGTATATTCTAAGAATGTAACGCACTATCCTTTCAATTTTGGATGAAATGCCTTTCAAACTAATCGCTTCTCGTCTTAAATGCTTTCGCATTTTTTAATGTTTTTTTTATTACGTTTATTGTCCAAGAAGATGAGTATCGCATGTGTATGTTATTCGCAATAAACAATGAATTTCGGTTGTGGGGTGGTTTAGGCAAAAGTACCGATACGTGACGGCACGACATGGATTGAATTTAAGTCGCTGTAGAACGGTGCTTATATTCGATCGTTGTTTCTTTCTTCGTATTTCTGTCCTGAAGACCTGGTCGCAAAAACAGGACAGTTCGATATTCTGCATTTTTGTATATATTTCTTGCATTCTGATATTCGAATGAAGGATAGTAAAAAGGTAGCGCATTGCACGACACCTGATACGATGCTGCTTTTGTTCGTTAATCGTCTTCCTTCGTTTTGTAGCGATTCAATTGCATATTGCGCACGGATTTCCTTTCCTCTTTCGGGATTGTTGTCTCCTGAGTTGTGACGTCAAAGGAATCGCAGAATGTTTCCCGAGAGCTCATCGTGGCTTTCTTTTACTTGTAATCATCTTTATAAACGATTTTAACGTTGTTATATTTATTAACTGTATCTGTATCTAGAACAATCTTTAACTAATATATCTGCTTTAATATATTCGATATATTTAAACTATCAATTTGCCTACGTGAGACAAGTTGTAAATTAGTTTGGAAAATCATTGTACCATATAACGTGTCCATTGTCTGTCTCTTTCTTCTAATCTTCTCTAATGGATCTTTTCTCCAGTTCTTCAACACCAAGTTTTGCAATCAAATCAAGTGTACATGTTGAATGCTTACTCGTGCACCTTTTCCTATAAGAATTCTCAATGCCAGAGGATGCGTATAGAATGTACAAAGAACGACGACCGAGTGCAAGATTTAAATAACAAATTCTCTTAAGATCTTACTACTCGCTTTCTATCTGCATGAATCGAGAAAGTCTTCATTTTTATTCTCTTACCACGAGGTCACATCGTAGGAAGGAAAATTCTTGTTTATGGGGGTCATCCGGCTACGACGTTCGTTGATCATAATTTTCTACCCTCCTCGGCTCTTCACGTTCAAACCCAATTACAAACCAATAAGATTTCGGAGAATTGATTCTTCGATCGGCGGAAATTGCCGATTACCATCGATCAGTTTCTCGATATGTAAAACGAAACACCCAGGAGAGTCCATTTTATATCGTTGGAATATTCGATTACGAGTTTTCGATTCGTGAAACCTCCGATAAAACGATAATAACTAGAACGAGGATGGAAATTCGTATTTTCACGGACGAAAGTTAAGAAACGGAGTTTTACAAGCAGAAATGTTTTCATCCGATAAATACTACGATGTATATTTTACTTTTAACGTTTCACACATTCTTGAAGATTAGGCGCGTGTCCATCTGTCTTTAAGATTCCCGTAAATGCACAAATACTTGCTATTTGATATGATGAAACTATTTGATAAGGAAATAATAACAAGAATAATTTAATAACACAACGACACTTTGAACTCTGTCTGTTTCTTAACTCTAAATCTCACTGAGTCTTCTCTGATCCTTGGCTAATTATCTAGCCAACCCCCACAATACATTCTTCCGGAAATACAATTTTCTACGTTGTAACATTGTCGCAACATTGTAAATCCTGAAAAAGATACGGACAATTGAACGTAGAAGCTTGGAAGGTGACCACAATAGGTGTCCATCTGTTTTTAAGATTCCCGTAAATGCACAAACACTTGCAATTTGATATGATGAAACTATTTGATAAGGAAATAATAACAAGAATAATTTAATAACACAACGACACTTTGAACTCTGTCTGTTTCTTTACTCTAAATCTCACTGAGTCTTCTCTGATCCTTGGCTAATTATCTAGCCAACCCCACGATGCATTCTTTCTAGTTATTTATTCTTCCGGAAATACAATTTTCTACGTTGTAACATTGTCGCAACATTGTAAATCCTGAAAAAGATACGGACAATTGAACGTAGAAGTTTGGAAGGTGACCACAATAGGTGTCCATCTGTCTTTAAGATTCTCGCAAATGCACAAACACTTGCAATTTGATATGATGAAACTATTTGATAAGGAAATAATAACAAGAATAATTTAATAACACAACGACATTTTGAACTTTGTCTGTTTCTTTACTCTAAATCTCACTGAGTCTTCTCTGATCCTTGGCTAATTATCTAGCCAACCCCACGATGCATTCTTTCTAGTTATTTATTCTTCCGGAAATACAATTTTCTACGTTGTAACATTGTCGCAACATTGTAAATCCTGAAAAAGATAAGGACAATTGAACGTAGAAGCTTGGAAGGTGATCACAATAGGTGTCGAAATCTAATCGTAAGACCCTTTGAGTCATAATTTTCCTTTGTTACTTTTCTCCGTTAGTCACTGAACTGGAAGATTTTTCTGAATCAGCAATTTGTGAAATCTTTATTAAAATCTGTAGTTTTTAAAGTATATAAAGAAATAGGAAGGTTTGGTCCCAAATCAGTTTACGTACAGTCAGCGGACTGCTTTAACGTGTTCGACGCTTTACTCTTGGAATTGTCTTTTAATAAGTAAATGGTATATTTGTTCGGCAGTGCAAATTTTTTCAATTACCAGTGTTAAGCGTGAGGATCGTGATCTTCGAGAACCTCGAGCATTATTCAGAAATATTTGCCCCTTCGACATCTGTAATTGTCCAAACTGTGTAAGTATTCGTCGTTGGACCGCGGATGTTGGTGCGTTTGTGAGAAATTGAAAGGTACAAACGTGCGCAAAATTCGCCAAGCATAGAAAATTATACGAAATAATTAGACTGCGGATAGTTGTTATAGTAATTAAAAAACTGGAATCTAAGTAGCGACTTGTCTCTATCAATTATTACAGCAAATACTTTACTTTAGATATTCTGTATAACTTTGCTGTTACACGCATTTTCGTCTACACTTTTGCGTTTAAAATTCGCAAATGCATAAAACAGTTAATGTGCAGAAAATGCAGTTAACAAAGTTTCCTTCTTTAGTTCCCGTTTTTGCAGTTGCGTTCGTAAAAATATCGAGTTAAAAATTTCCACGAATATCCACCTATCATTTGCGCATCTGTCGCTCTAGTTTAAATATTTTCCATCTATTTCACGTAGAATGTAGTATTAAATTCTGGCCAAATATTGAAGAGTAATTATTATCGATCGATAGTAGTCTTCTCGATGTATCGTGCCTGATCACATCCGACCTGCATCGTCCCCTTAATCTGCTGCATTCCCTGCGGCAATAAAATTGCTCGCAATAGGACACAGAACGAACGAAAATTCAATCTGTTCGTTTGGTTTGTCTGTCGCTGTAACACAGTGACACTTGTGCATACGCGTGCAGTGTCACCGGTAGCTTCTTCATCGACGCCCACGATCGCTGTAAAATTGGCCAGCTTGGACGCTCTAGTTCCGCAGGATTGCGTCTCTCGTTCGCCCACTTCGGCCATCGTATTTATAGAGACACACTCACCTTCTCTTCTCTTGCTGACTGCACGTGTTGTTTCACTCGTTTGTTATTTCCCAGCGAAAACATAATCCAACCACGATATTCCAGCGTTCTGAAAGACGATTGTCCGATAGCTGCTCCAACTTGACTGTGATAATTGGCGATCAGGTGGGTCGCGTAAGCTTAGGGTTCGATCAACGCTAGAACCAGCACAGCAGTCAAAATTATTGGTTTTACGATTTTATTTGAAAATTCCTACTTCGTGTTACATATTTTTCTGCGATGGTGCAACGACTTTTGCAGCGACGACTAAAGGAACGATATAATGAATTTTCTTTTTTGTATTTATCGAAAGTTAAAATAATTTTGTATCTTGACTACTTGTACCGATACCAGTCTAAATAATTGGTACTTGTCAAGGCGTAAAAGGGTGCTACAATCTGTTTATCGAAACAGAATTGACCAGTTTCCTCGTTTCCTACAACTTCCAACGCGCTTTGAGAATTTTTACTGTGTATCGTTCGATACGATGGTGTCGATTATCAGGAAAATTCCCCACCCATCATGATGCTCATTTCTATTTATTATTTTTATTTTTACTTAGTCCGTGCCTTTCGACTTTGGACGAGCTTTCGGTTTTACGCGCTTTTTACATTCTATCGGTCTTATGGCGTTATCACCTTATTGCCTCCTCCCTTATATCCATCTAAACTCTTTTCCTCGTCTATCTTTCTTTTCTTATATATCTACCTGCCCTCTTATCCACTCTGTTATATCGCGCTCCGTTGTATATTCTGTCTCTAAAACTATTGCAACTTTTGGGCTTTTGCCTCCTTGCTGTGCTTCCTCATCGTCGTTCCTCCCCGTCTCGTATTGCCTTTCTCTTCTCCATCATTGTTTTCAGTTCCATTATTCCTTCTCGCGTCTCGTTCATGATGCTCATAAAACCATCGATAGTTCACGATACTCGATTACAGCAGGATTTTGATTAGGCAGAGATAGCCTTCGACTCGTATGGAGCAAGATTACGAATAATACGATACAATGCTGTTGATGTTCTGATTTTGTGATACTATTTAGTAATTTAAAAAACGTACTTTTATAATCGTAAGCTTAAGCTTGGATTAATGAAATTATCGATGATTCGCGAATTGTTATAATCTGTTAAAGAATTTCGGTTAGACAGAGATATTCCTTGCTTACACATTGATAAAGATATCAAAGCGAAATGATAAACATAATTTTTGCTGATTTTCTAATTTGTATGTTATTCGGTATTTTGATATAATTAGAAAGAGGAGCAATCTGTTTGGTTCAAAGATACAAGCCTTTTAGCAACAGATAACAAATCGATGAAGAATTTGTGGAAAAATATCAAGGACATACCTAATACTCAAAATATAATAATCAATCTAGATTTTTTTTTTTTTTTTTTTTTTAGGGAATTGTACATACAAAACTCCACAACCAAAAATAAAAAGACGGTTCTAGTAAACTGTTTGGCAAGGCAATGTATTTTAAAATTGCATCCCCATGTAGAACAACAAATATGACTTATCTTATCGTGTCTTTACACCTGAAATGTTATCGTCTTCAAATACTTTGCTGTTTTCTCTAATTAAAAATTCTTACGTGTAAATTTTTGTTACACGAACCGAATGCTTTTGACAAAAAGATTTAATTTTCTCTGTGCAACGAAACGTACTAAAGGAGGCATAAGGCTGGTTTCTCTTTTGAACGAAATTTGCAGAGTTATTCGGCCGTGTCTCTTTTAATTGCACTGTATACTTAATTCACTCTAAATATTTTCCACGCTTAACGTTGATAATGATAGAAAACGTTCCTTAAATATTCTTTACGTCGCTGATTTCTTTCAATTCTATCCGAGTATCCAGTCGAAAGATGATAATTAATCTTCTTCTTTCTATTCATATTTATCTCTTATTTCTATTCATTTATTACAACGATAACTACGTTCGTTTCAACTTCTTTAATCCCATTAACAATAAAACCACCTGGAAATATATGACCAACATTTTCTAAATAGAACGATAACAATCGAGTAATAGTATCGTCCAATGAAATTCACATTATCGTACGAAATATTTCCATTTTTCTGCATCGTCAAGAATTTAGAATTTCTCACGCAGAGCGACGAATTACGCGCTTTTACATTTGTCATAATTTCGGCGCTGATCAAGCAAAATGCCAACAATTAAATTCAAATTATAATACAAAATAACCGTCGCATTTTTCGCGCAAAAAAAAAAAAGAAAAAGAGAGAGAGAAGAACGTTTATCGTTATTTCTGCGTCGACTGATCAAAGCAATTAAAAAATAGCGCCATTAATTAGATCGAAATCATCTTCCAAAATATGCTCTCCCCTACATTTTAGAATTTTTCCCGCAAAGCGACGAATACGCGAGACTCTTGCGTCTATCGTCGTTTCTACACCCACTTTTTCCATCGTTCCGCGTATATGTATTTAGAGGTGTAACGCGCAAAGGATTCTGGGTCAAAGAAAAACCGTGTAAGCGTGAACAGAGGGAGGAGAGAAGAGTGAGTGCGCTGGCTGAAAATGGTTATTGATTTTTAGGCGGCGTCCGCGAGTTCTCCGTATATTTGATACGAAACTTTTACTTTTAGCAGCCGCAAGTGTAGCTTCATTGAACGGAATTCGACAGACACGAGAGCTTCTTGTCACGTTTACCGCTCACGAATCACGCTGAATTTCATTCAGACCTCCTTTCCAACCGTGACACTCCCAGACGTTCGAAATGCTTTCTTTCATCCTCGCTCCTTCCACCGAACTACTTCGAGCCTATTCACAATTCCCGATCGATCTGGTTGTCTGGAAAAAAAAATTCATTAATCACTCATATTCCACATAGACGTATGCAAATGGCAATTATCTTCGATGAAACGCTAGATTAATAATATTCAAGCGACCATACACGTAGACTCTATGATCCTGGAACGCTTGTGGATATCTTTTACGAACGTACGATGAGTGTTATACGAATCATTTAGAAATTTCATTGGCATTACCAGGAGGCTTTGCCGTCATGGGTATATTGGCAAAACTTGAAACAAATGTGAAAATGTACATAGAAATTACAGGATACTTGATACAAGTACAGACGTCGCAGAGATCACACGACCATTCCAACAGTCGATATTAACACTTTGACTGCCACGCCGAAATCATATGTTTCGCTGAGGACGCCACGGGAGTATTTTTATCATTCAAAGCACATAATGACAAAATAATAATAAATTGACGATTTAAGACAACATTCTTCCCCGATGAACCGTTTATCTTATTGGTGGTCACGGGTGACCACCGTAGCGGTTTGATAACAACGTCAGAGATAGACAAGATCACAGAATCACAGAATAATTATTTAAAACATTGAAAATCGACGGAGAAAGATCGGAAGCTCAGGACGTTGAAAATCGATTCTCGATTTTCAGGTAGACGTTGCGCAGAACTTGTTATTTATCGTTTACTCTTATAGATTGATATTAATTGTTCTTTGGTCCTGTATTTCATTTAAGTATTTTCACAATAAACTCGATTTTCAGACTTCAGAATCGATCGCCTGAATTACCCCGAGATTTACATTACTACATATATGTGTATTATATATGGGGTGTACCCCAGTATCGGAGAATCATTTTTCAGCGTTAGATTCTGCGCGTGGAAGGAGGAGAAAAATGTTTGTACGAACGTGAAGTCTGCTTTTCCTTCTGCTTTCCAATTTATAACGCGTTTTATGTTGCGACGATTCTATCGCAAGATGGAAATTGTCGAATTAACACTTTGACCGCCGAAATCACGTGTTTCGCTGAGAACGCCACGGGAGTATTGTTATTATTCAAAGCACATAATGGCAAAATAATAATAAATTGACGATTTATGACAACGTTTGGAAACAGTTGATATTTTTTTTTATTTTATTTAGTCGATTATTTACAAAGAATTCTTTTACAGAATTTTCAATAAATTTTTTTGGCGTGGTTCTGTAGCTCGGATTATAAAAGTTTATAGTGAGTTTGATTGTAGTCGAATCTGATGCTTCGATCTAGGGGGTATTGCCTTTTTAGTCCGCGGATCTGATCCGTCTTATCTAGTAATTGGGTAATTAATGGGTTTTGGTGATTGTTAACTCTTATGTAATATCTGTTTCTGAACTTTGAAATTTCTTCTTTGACCGTGGGTATCTTAAGATCGCGATGTATCGTTTCGTTGGTAACATACCAAGGTGCGTCTATTAGGGATCTTAGAGTTTTTGATTGGTGGTAACAGTTGATAGCCACGTATTATAACGAAGCTTCGTTTATTTCAACAAACCATTCGCGTTCGTTGTTTCGTCGCAAGCAAAACGTGCAGAATATGTTGTTGAAACGTGTAGAAGATATTAGTAAACGGTATTTGCTCGTTGTATATATAATGGCAAGGTACGTGCACACTTCTAACTTCAATTATATGATTATAAATTAGCATTTACGATTATTTTCTAAGATGTGTTTATAATGATATTCGTAGATTACCCTTCAGAGATATGGATGCAAACACAGTGCACCGTTAGGTGCAAGATTTGTTCTCATTTTTTTTATCGATGTTCTAATAAAAATGTTTAATCGTTCAATGGGGCACCTTTTACTTCAAAGTATCTTCTATTTATCGGTTATATTCAAAATGCCCTAATTGTCAATTTTCATACAATTTTTACAATTGTAAAAAGTTGAAGCTCTCCGGTCACCAACGACCACCGTGGCAGTCAAAATGTTAATAAACTTCGATGCTACGCTTGAGATGGCTGATCGTGCAGTATACTAATTGTTTTTTACTAAATATATATTTCCGATGAATATCTTCTATATCTTCTATATTCTAATTTAGTCACGATATAGTGTAATTTCAATATACATATGCAAATTGCTTTCGAATTTTACCAACATAATCTCGACACCCGTGTCGTTAAATTTCGTCAAACTTTTCTACTTTACAGGCGTAATTAATAACAACGAATGAGATTTCTCTTCGTCCACGTAAATACGCCAGGTTTTGTAAACGATTTGCAAAATTAATAATTTACAAGTATATTTGGCGCGTAGTAAGAACGCGTACAAAAGAGAAACTGATAAATCGTAAATAATTCATTTATATGATAATATAGTACTATGTCACGTACTATGATTAACATTCCGAACTTAGACAGGGCGAGGCGAGGAGGAACGATTTTCTAGAAGAAGGTCGAACGAATATAAAACAATTCGCAAACGGCAAACTAGGTGTTCGATGCATTTTTTAGACTTTGCTCGAGTCGCGAAAAATTTGTCCAACAAAAAGTAGCATGAAATCGGACTGGTTGCGTTTTGAACGGCGAGAGTGTGGCTGGTTGAAATTCTTCCACGGAAATATGTCGTCCCATTTCGCCAGACAGACTTTTTTTTTTACCGAAGCACGAAGCTGAAACCGTCTCATTCGTTGTATTTATAGACTGCTTGTCCTCCTTGCTTCTGATCATTTATGTATAAAGGCCGCCGTTACTCTGTTCCACAGGGAACAGGTATTCTGCCAATGATACGCCGCTCCTTTTTCTTGCACGTGAGATACCCAAAGATAAAACGTGGATGGATAAGATCCATACGAATCTGGCTACCGAACGTTTCTTTCGCCAACCACCTTCTCTTTTTTTTTCGTTCTATTCTTCTCGTTTTTCTCTTTTCACCTTTACCTTTTATTATACTTGTAGAATATGCCGACTCTTGTTACGATTCGCGCGAAATTTTGATAAATCGATTCGGTCGTACGAATGGAACGTATTATCTTGATTGATTGCAGAGACGGACCAAGTTGTATACTGTTTGCTCGAAATTCGTTACGGTACAAAAGAGTTTAGAATTGGGACTCGCGTCTGTGTGTACGAGTATTGGTATCTTTCATAGTAGACCTTTTTACCGTCTTGATAAGTCATCTATTTTAGGGTATACGTCATAACCGTTCACTCATCTTGTCAATTATAACTCCACTTTGCAGGATTATGGCGTCTCTCGCTCCTCTTGCCCTTTAAAGTTTCTTTCATTCGCCACCGTGTTATCGATTGTTGTCGAAAATTATTTTCAAAATGTTCGCTTCGTGGTAAGATTCTTGCGCGATTGAATTAATTTTACTAATGGAATCTGACGAGTCACGCAGTTACAAATTACGAGTAGGTATTAATAAGTTTGGCATTAAAACGTGGCAAAGTTCTGTTATACGTATGCTACAGACACGTAATTGCAAGTAAATTTTATAAATCACGATCGTCCTATTTAACAAAATTACGAAACAGTAAAACCTGCACAATAGAAATCCCCAACGTGCAACTTATAATTTGTCAATTTGCTAGCATCGTTGTTACTAAATTATAGAGCGAGACGCTCGAGACTAATCGATGTAACGCAAAACGACCCAGAATTAAGTATACTTTCGTAAACCATAAAACTATTACGTTTAAACGTTATAATTTTCTCCATAAATATAGCTCGCTCAAAGTGGCATGAAAGCGTATAATACGACATTGGCATTAGTATCATTGTCATTCAGAAATCGACTCGGCCGTCGATCATATTAAAGACGCTATATTCGTTCGAGGAACATCCTCAACCGTACGATCTTAAAGACTTGTAAATACAAAACGGTTCGCGATGTAACGATAAAGATCTACATCGTCCTGTAATCGCGCGAACGAGCCACGCATTGTTCGCGTTGTTTCTTAAATCTGGAGCGCTCGATTGTTCTTAGTAATCTGCCTCTATCTCTGGACGTAGAAGAAACCAAGGGAACGATAGTGGCTTGGTTCCAAGTTCTACCAAAACGTGGCACGACGAAACTTTGCTACTGTAGCCGTGGTTCGTTGCTCAATAGCGTTGCTAGACTTCTAATAGATAACCCAGTGAACCGTTTGCCCGGTTGCGCTCGTTCTTTAAACCGCGTTCAACGTTTAACATTCGGGTCACTTGCCCGATCAAGCGTCGCAGGTGGTACGAGTCTTACGGTAAATTTCTGTACGCTGTTTTCAATAGGCCGTTACCGATGCGCGCGATAGTCGTTCCCTTCGATGGCAAATAAATCTTTGGTAGCAGTCGTCGGTGTACGAATTTATTGCGAAGAAATGCGTTTAAGGTTGGCTGAGATAACCGCGCGAATCTACTTCGTTGGCAGTAAGTTAAGGTAGAGATCGGTGACGCGATATTTCTTAATATATTTTGTAATTTATCGAGAAGAATCGGTTCGAGAATCTAGAAATCCGTATGATTCAGTCAGAAGTAAGTAGCGATGAATTGTACTTGGCAGAGATGCGATGTATACGTTGATGCGGATTGAGACAAAGATCGATGACGCGATATTTCCGAGATGTTTGTTAATTTATCGAGAAGGTTGGTTCGAGGATCTACGCGGTTAAGCGAGTAATAATGATTTTCATTGGCGGATAGTTATAGTTGTATCGCTGTGGGTTAAAACAAAGATCGATGACGAGATATTTCCGAGGTACTTTTTATTTCATCGAGAAGCTTGGTTCGACAGTTTCTGCGCAATTTGTAACAAGTTAAGTGCAAGCTGTCAATATTATTATACATCTTTCTAGCAGCACGTATAAAGAGAAAATATCTAACGTTACTATTTTGATAGAAACCATAAAATCCTTGAAAAACTGCAAGTGGCTACCGGCAGATATCTCGCTGGCAGAACCTACGCAATTTGCCTTGGAACGAATTTATTGGACAGCAAGCCACCACCTTGTCGTTAAATTTATACCGCTGCGCTGATAACTTTGCTCTATCCATCATATTCTTTTTTTTTATAGTAGCGTTTCGAACAAATAACATTCCCACTACCACGAACACTGTGAGATGCTCTTGAACGCTTAAAGATTACTCGATCATCGTAATACGATACATTGTACGATTACGTAATTACTATAATATTTCTGAATCTCTTTAGTTTTATACGTTCTTCTACTTGATAATTTTGTACCTTTTGTCTCTCATTATCTTTCTTTCTGCTATTGGGTTGGCAAACTAAGTGATTGCGGATCTTGTCGATACCATCTAATGACAAGATCCGCAATCGCTTAGTTGCCAGCCCAATACGTTCTTTCGTCTACGATCAGCTCGCTGATTTAACCGAAGAAAGAAAATGATATCGATTTTCTGTATATAATTCGCGTGGAAATTGTTTCTATCTCGAAACAATTGCAACGAAATGGTTAAAAGTTCGGCCAGAGGCTGCAGCTTCGTTGTTTCTCGAAACGACGAGAACCTCTCGAGAGAACAAAGGTGGAAGAAGCGAAAAGTATGAGAGCGTAGGTATAATGTGGACGTCGGATGACGCTCGTTTGCCCGGACAATTTGCGATAATGACCGGAACAGCTGATCGTGTGCTCACTACGAGAAACGATTCCTCCTCTGCCGGCGTGAAACCGCGTATATCTCAATTTGTACCGTGTGTTCGATCATCAAAGTTCGTGATTATCACGTTATATCCGTTTTCTTCCTATTAACCACGAATAGCCTCGGCGTTAATCTTTCGCTTGCTCGCTGTACAGTTGCAACAATTTTTTACAAACATATCATATATATATATATATATATATATATAATATCGTATAAAATAAATTTTGAAATTCCAACGATTATTAATAAATTCCGAATTTATAAATTCCAAAAATTAACGTTGCGACGAATATGAATATCGTTATATCGTATTTTTTAAATTTAACCAATCCGAAAATAGTAAAGAAGAGAGAAAATAGAAAGTATAGAAGCTACGAACATACATTTGGCAAAAATTATACCAAAATATTTGAACAGTCAATTATTCATTATTTTAATGAACCTCGATACCCAATGGGGTCATTTAACGTTTCTCGTATGCTTAAGACTTTAGGTTACTCGTGCTGTATACTAATTTTTTATTCAATATGTGTTTACAGTAAATGTGTTCTAACTTCTATATATATATATATATATGTTTTCGAATTGGTTTCAAATAGCAATATAAACACGATAATAGTGTCACGCTAGAGCGACGAGGTGACAAATTTTCTATGGTAAGATTGCATGTACATTTTCCATAATTTTCGTATAAAGTTAACGGAATATCGGATTCGTCGATAGAGTGAAATATCTTTGATAAATTGTTTCGCTCCTTCTTTTCTTTCCTTTTTTTCTTTTTCTGAATGAAAAACATTCTTGGTTAGTTATAATTAATGTTTTACTATGAATTTCATAAGACGTACATACAACTAGTAATTCTGAACTTACAATTCGAATGAAATTACTATACAAATTGGCCGTAGAACCGAGTGTCTTAAATAAATTGTTACGGTCTATTTCTTTAGGAAAATTAATTCATAATCTGATTGTAACTGATAATCCTGAATCTAAAATTCTAACGAAATTATTATGTAACTTGAAAATGACCAGATGCTCGCGTTAATTCTAACGGAGATGCGTGTAGAATCTTTTTACGAAACACAAGCCGAGTTTTAACACGGATTTGTATCTTAATGATTCGGTGTATCCGGAAAAGAAACGTCCGAGTAATTTCCGTTTTTAAGTTACTATGCCAGATGCATTAGGAAAGATACGGATCTTGAAAATCATTCGGTCAACGAGGTTTCTTAACGAACAGCTAAACGAAGGAAACACGTCTAGAAAACACGTCCAATTTCGAAATAAAACTCCGCGGAATCGTTAATGAACTCAAACGCTTTTCCGCTTCGTGTAATGCACAGCAGATTTTAACGATGTGAAAGAGACATCGCCGGTGAACGAACTGCGCACACGTTAATTACTTTTGCATCATCCCGGTTGGTAGAGTTGCTACTCGTCGGTATTAATGTAACACGATTCGAACGAAACACGAAAATTTCTCTTGTAACTAGATACCTCGCAAATTAGTTCTATTAACGCATCGCCGTTGGCAAAATTTGCACATATGATACAACATCTTATTAACACGTTCCACATCGTCCGACCCATATGGAGAAATCAAAGTTTTTTTTCCAGAGGATACACTTTTTTTTATATTTCTTTAATCGTATAGTTATATAGTACGGACTATCCGTGGATTTAACAACCAACAAAAAGTATTATATAAATATAAGTCATTGGAAGATTTATTAAACAGTTAGGATAAAAATGCGAAGTAGGATAGGAAACAGTAATAAACTTGCGATTATCATTAGCTGTTAATTACTTCATTTCCACATTTTCTTCGTCCTTCTCCTTGTGAAGCTAACAGCGATACAAAATTTGGATTATATCTCACTTTTTTTTAGACTCTTCGCATATAAATTAGCTTGAAATTGGAGGCGATATTTCGTATTCCTATTATACGTAACTTTTTAATAAAACTTTAAACGATCATTGTTTATGCGACATTTAGAATTTAATGAACAAGTTTGGCTGTGAAACAACAGGATTGCTCGTACATGTATATTTATAGAGGATGTTAGATCGTGTTCAAATCACGTACTTCTATTTCGTGTGTCTCGGAACAACCATTAGAAGGTGGTTGAACTACATTTTCTTGAGTTATCACTACTTCCTCTTGTCAAATTCGCCAACGGCATTATATTCGACGTTATGTTATTATCCGTGAAATTGTAGATGTTTTCGTAAAATATTCTTGCGCGCGTGGTCGTCATAAATTTATTATGTTATGTTACAAGAGCGCGGCGTAGATCACCCTCGATCACCTTCGATTCGATTCTTTCGTCTATTTGAGAAAGAAAGAAAGGAAAAAATTCATATAATAAAAATTATGTAAAATTAATAGATTTTTTGTAATTTAGAAAGTTATAATAGCTAACGTCATCGTTATTTTCGTCGAGGAAAAATTCGAAAATTGGATTACGTCGATCGTAACGCGAATATTCCGTAATTTGCTGTTTCTCCGCACGCTAATTCTTCAAACGACGTAAAATTAACTTGCATCGAGATTTTCAAGAACTTGTTAGGTAACGTAAGTTTTATAATAAACGTTCGTCAACCCTCGTGTTATTACTTACACTTTTCCCGGAAGCGACGCGCGATAAAAAAATAAATAGCCGCGACGACTATTTTCATCGTCGACGATGATTAAAAAAAAATGCTTTGCTGTTGCTATAAAGAGCAGCCAATAACACGGCAGACCATTTACCGATACTTTGATCTTGCGAACGTACTTTCGTCTAATCTTCCGTACGATGATTTACCGGAGAAAATGAGAAAAATTCGCGGAATTATAAAGAAATTATTCAGATAAAATAGTCGATAAAATCGTGTCGGATAAAGATCTTCGACGTTTGTAGTTCGTTGAATATTTTTGTAATTTACCTACATTCGTTCAGTATCGTAGTTTTCTCAGAAACAACATTCAGGCAACACGTTCTTAACTATTTTCAACGTTCTCATTAACAAGCTAATTAATTTTCTAATTTTCAGAAGGCATTCGCTTCTCAATAAACTCTTTAAACTTCTAATTTGCTTTAAACTTCGAAAGACGAAGAAAGTTCACGGAGTTGCGCAGATAGAATCATCCAGCTACAACGTTTATGGTTCACGAATATCTTTATACATTTACATTCGTTTAATTTCTTCGTCGATTACGCGTTCTCGTTCAAAATTTCATCGATAGACCGCGAATGTTTATACGAATCTATCCATTTTTATGAAAACTAAAAAAAGTACATAGAGATAGCTATACATGGAAATTTGTTTCACTCCCGAAATATTACAGCGAGTACTTTAGTTTACGCATTTTTCCGTATCCTTTCTGTCCATTTAAATTTCCCACAAATGCGCGAAGCATATATTTTATGTTTTATTATATATATATATATATATATATTACATACATTTTCACGTGTTACGTACACTACGTACGTTTCTATCTATTCAAATTTTTCACAAATCTCGATCTTCCATCATCCTAATCTCCAGAAAATATCAATTTCTCGGTAAACTCCGCAAACGTCGTCAACTCGTCAAAATTCGTTCAATTAGGAGCATCCCAAACAACTATTATACGTGCCATTTATTTCGAACGAAGTGTAACATCTCATCGAACGTACACTTTACGTTCGTTCACCTTGCAGATTAATTATACCTTTCCTTCCCCCTTCCCCAGGAAACGAGGTTCGAGCACGAATAAACAGCCTTAATAATTATTTCCACCGTCAAAGTGCGTTACGAAAAAAGAAAAAAAAAAGAAAAAAGAAGGAGCAAGGAGAAGAGAGAAAAAAAGGAAGCGAAGCATCGCTTTAGAGACGGTCGATATCACGACGAGAGCTTCGCTTTGATCTCCGCAGAACGTCCATAGGGGAAAGTTCTCGTGCTTCCGTTTGTCGTATGCGGAATACCCGGTGGCACGAGGACGACGACGAGGCAAAGGCATTGGCGGCAGGAGCAGCAAGTTATCAGGTCGTAAGTTCAAAGAACCGTGTGGAAGAGCATCGGGTGTATCGACTACGGTGCGGCACACGATATTACGATCGTTCGCGAGGACGTGACCGTGCATAACGAGTCATTGTACGGCACCGTGGAGAAATTAGCGCTGGCTGCCGCCTACAGAGATAAAATTCCACGTCTCGAACTCGTAATTATCGGCTGACCCGCGAAAAGATACAGGAGACTTTCCTTCTTCGCGCGAGAGATCCTCGGAGGTGTCTTTGTTCTTTTAATCCGATAAGGGCGATGGGAAATGTGAGAGGATTAAGGTTTTCGATTTCCGTATTTGTAGTTTAGATTTGTTGCGCAGGTTAAGGTAATATACCTGATGCGTTCTTTCTATCGAGCATTTTAAATTGCATTGTAAAATTGCGCTTTTCTTTTTCTTTTTTGGTTCAACAAGAACGTTTCGGAAATGTGTATTTAGTGTTCTTTATGGATATTGGAGCAGGGAAATTGTACTTTTTATTGATTTGTGTTTAAGTGTATATGGCAGTAGGAATCATACGGTAACATTGATATTTTGAATAGTATGTACGTAACACGCGGAAGAAGCAATAGCATAAAAGTGGTATATGATGCAATAAATCAATTTTTCTTCACAACCGCGTAACGAATCGTAATAAGTTTCTTTGAAGCCATATACGTATGCCATTAATTTGATACACCCACTAGGCTACTTTTGAAGGAATATCTTATTTTTCTATTTGTACTTGTATTTCACATTGCATATTATTTTTCGTAGGAGAGAACATAAAGTTATATGAAAAAATTCTTTGTTTCCATTTGCCTCCCAGCTTCGCGGTGACTTTCAGTTGCACACGCAAAATAAGACGGAACAATAACCGTAAAACTTACGCGTAAACAAGAATACATACACGCTAAACTAGAACGATAGACGTAAACTTGTCGAAAAACAGATACGCATACGTAATAGATCATAATATAATCGTAACTTTAGTTAAACTGTGTTAGCTACGCGTACAACTACCTACATTTATATATATATAATCGTTATAATCCAAGTTAATGTCAGTCTACGTAAATCGAAACATTGAACGTGTATGAATTAGCAATATCAGCGCTAGAACTACCGACAGTTAAGACAAAATGCCTGCTCTTTAAAATATACGTCATAATATAATATTTGTATATTTGTTAATTTATTACTTTCTTACAAAAGGAATTCCCCCGTGTTACTTTGTACATTTCTCATATTATTAGTCCATCTGGAACCATAATCCCTAATCGAGGATTGGCAGGGTTATAAAATTGTAGACCCAACCATTTCGGCCGCTGTGATAGCTCTAGTGTCAGTAACAATAGCGAGACGTTTGTCAATTAGAGGGTGGATGACGGATGGCTTTAATTCCATTCGATACATTCGAACAAATACTCAACTTTAAATAGATATACAACATAGGCCAATCGATAAAAACATGGAAGAGCGGTAGAACCTCCTTTCGTTCCAACCTCCCGTGTCAATGATCGATACTATACCTAACCCGAACGATGCCGTTTATACTTTTAAACCGTTCAATTCTTCCTTGCGGTTCGTTTAACACGATGGTCGTAAAAACAACACGCTATGACGCGATACATCAAACAGTATGCACATAGCGGCGCTTCTAATCGCTTTATCGCTCGGTTTTTAGTTAAAACTTCAAACAGCTTAGTTAGAGGAACATTGGCGCTAGTAGGCCATTTGCAGCGCCTTCGGCAGTGCATTGGAAACTGTACGATGTAGCCGACTAATCCGCATGAATTATGGGACTCGTATCGCGGAAGTCGTTTCTAAATTGATTCGTAAATCAATACCGGAGCGTGACCGAATATCTCTCCTCCTGTTCCTCGTTCACCGCCTCTTTCTCTTCAGCCATAGTCCGTGGCTGATACGGGCGCCAGCGCATCGCCACGATTCTCGGCATCCCGCTGTATTTAGCTCGCACTTATCGGAAGACGAGCACCGATGATCTGTATGGTCGAATCGAAAGGCACGCAGAAGGCATGTCGGCCAGCACCTCGTGACATTTCGAGTGGCTCGAGGATGGTCCGGGGCGACCACCTCGCCTAGATCTGCCTACTCGCCTCTCATCGTTTCGTCTCTCTCTCTCTCTCTCTCTCTCTCTCTCTCTCTCTCTCTCTCTCTCTCTCTCTCTCTCTCTCTCTCTTTCTTTCGATTACAAACCTCGATGATGTTTACCATTAGAAGCGGAGTTTTCTTCCGTGAAATGCTTCTGCGTTGTTCTAATCCTGATAAGTTTGGTATCGTTAAGTTCGTAAATGATTTAAGAAATTTATAGAAGGTCCCTTAATTTCAGAGTATGGATATTTACATAGAAATATTGCCTATTGTCGTTCCAAAAGGATGATCGTAAAATAGTCTTTACATCCGTTACCCTTTTGCGTGCATGTGGTTAGAACTATTCAATTGGAAAAAGATAGGGAAAAAGGTTGAGGCGTACCTGGCTTGCATCTTGTGTTCCAAGTTTCACGCGACAGTGGTACGACACGATACACGATACAAATTGAAATTGCACGGCCTAAAATTCAAATCATAAACTCTTCCGGTTACCCGCGATTCGGTGATATTATCCGCTTCGTGTTCTTCTATTCCGAATTACCAATGAAATTCTTCGAATAAAAGGCGAGGAATATAAACGTACATTAAATAACGGAAATCGAATAGCTTGTTACTTCAGATTTTATAAATCTTCTTTGTTTAATAATAACACTCTTCCAATGACGAATAATGTACGGATTTATTCAAACAATTGACTGAAATTAATAAATAAATAGTTCGTTAGTTTAGATCTCTCATCTTCGTTATTTAACGGCGAAATTCCTTGAATGTTGAATATAGTATTTGCTCGAACAACCGACTGTTAAATTAATACTTACGTATCTTCTGATTAATTGAATAAACGATTATTATACCGACGAACAAGTAATTTGTACGGCTAAAGATACGATAGGGTTTTCTTGGCAAAGATACGCGTCGTGTTTTACTTCAAGTACACGTGATAGCCATATCGCAGGGGCGCACATAACTCAGCTTTTACGTCAATTGGATTATTCGATGATCGATACGTCAAAAATCATTCGTAATTCCATAACGTTCGTTCGCAAAGCACGTGACGCTACTTTCGTCCGCCTCGTGCAACTGCAAACCTGCTCCTATCGATTTTCTATTATCTCGCATAGCATAAGCCTATCGGCGAGTACCTAGAAACGAGCCTAGAAATAACTAACCATCCTCTTCCTGATAACCCGCTAAATGTAACGAGATCTACAATTTACGTCCTTACGTACGAGAAAATCGTGTTGCGTAATCGTTTTTATCTAGAATCGATTCGAAGCACCGTGTCATCCGTACAACATACATCGCGCCAATATTTCCACCGATATCTAACGTTATCGATTAAAACGAGTACGCGTTTTTACGAAACGTATCGACTCGAACGCGAGATGCAAATTGCACGTTATTGTAAATTCGATAAAAAGTAGGATAAAAAGTACGCTTTATAAATATCGTCTGAACGTGTATCGAGATGCGCGATTGAATCGACGATGGTGTAGAGACGTAACACGATGTCGTTAATCTTTGAACGTTGTTGCCAAAGGAAATCACGTTTGCGCTATTGTGGATGAAATTACAATAATCGATAGAGAAGATAAATAAGGCGATTTAATATTTTATCGGTAATCGACTTCGGCTGAAAATAGAAAATTTATTATTTCCCATGGTTACAGTAATTAACAGGTAAATAACAGCGCGATAATATTATTGCAAACGTTCAAACAAAATTCGCATAATGTAAAATTTCGCTCAGGTTAGCCTTCAAGAATCGAAGAAACAAAATATCGTAAATTATTCTGAAAAAAAAGAAATATTGAAAATTATTCTTCTAACGTCTATACGTACAAAATTTGTGGGAACGCGACAAGTCGAGCTTGTTTGATCCTTTCATCGAGCGCCTTAATCCGGGACGAAGGAAATCAGCATGTAGCATTGTTCCCTTTAAACGACACGACGTTTCGTTTCTCTACGCTCGAGAGACAGAAATATTCGATACGAAAATAAAACGCGTCTGCGGTGAAAAATTCCAGGATAAATTCGTGTTGTGTCAGGGGAAAAAGGAACAGAAAAGGATCACGAGACGTAGAAGAAGAAACCGCAATGAGCTATCGAACGGAATAAATACGATCGATAAATGCACTGGTATTTAGGTGAATTATACCGATCGTAAGAAACGTTCTCTGTGCCACATTAACGTTGCGCGTGAAATTTTATGTATCCTTATTTCACGTACGCTCGTTTCGCAAATTTATTTAATATCCACGTTGTTTATCGTTAATCAGCGTTCGTTCCGTTTTACCATCCAGGGCAATCTGTAAATTATCGTTGTACGAATTTAATTACGAAGCTTCCTGCTAGGTAATTTATATCGCCAATTCGATGAATTTCTGCGTGCTCCTTTTCCCTTCCACCGCCAGCGATCGACGATAAATCTCGATCGGAAGCGAATAGCTGGTGGTGTGCGATTATTCGATTGAAATTATTGCGTATTAGCTTTGTATCAACTTCGTTTAGCGTTAGTCATCGAAGGATGCAGTTTTTCTGATTAATCTAGCCTCCGTTCCTTTAAAGTCGTGGAAACCACGTCGGGACGAATAGTTTGAAACGGTACGTAGTCGCGTTACGAGTTCTCTCCCCGCGGTAACGTCGTACAAGATTCCAAAAATTGGTAATTTGTTATCGTTTTGTTAGTCGGATGGAATTTCTAACGGTGAAATTTGCCTCGCTCGAATATTGAGTTGGCAACTAAGTGATTGCGGATTTTGCGTTAGGTAGTCTTGACAAAATCCGCGATCACTTAGTTGCCAACCCAATAGACTGGCCACAAAAGTCAACGCGAAGATAATTGTTAGTTTTAACCGTAACGGAGAAATATTAAATGTTGACAAGAACTGTAAACAGAAGTATATATTAGGTTGTCCGGAAAGTATCTTTCTTTCGCAAACGTGTATTTTACAATAGCGCACCTTCGTACAAACGTGAAACCAAGTGAAATGTCGCGGTTTATCTCGACAGAAGAAAATGGATCGTGTAATATAAAACGAAAAACGTGCGTCTATTATTTCCTCATAAAACGAAGGAAACTTTTCGGATAATCTAATAAATGTTTCATCTTTGAAAATTTCTCATCGTTGAGACTTTGAATGAAATTTTGGCCAACACAACGGTGTCTCCTATGACGTCTATGAAAATTATACGATAGACCTGAGCAAACAAAGCGACAGAAATTTGTAGACACCTTTGTATTTCAATATACCTTACTAATAAAACTTATCCAAAGGTGGTTCTTATTACAACGTTCATAAAAGAAAGAAAACACTTTCGAAAAATAAATTTTGAAATTATCAAGTTGCGTTGTAATCTCGGATGTGTCCTTAGATTTATTCGAAGATACCTTTCAGGCTGACTGATTTTATCCGACATTTAAAACAAATATATTTTTGAAATTGAGTATAATGTTATGTAATATTCAGCAAAAGCTAGACACGTGTCTCTTAGATTTAGCCAAAGTGATATCTTACAGATCGATTTTTTCCCGAATCTATGGACGACATTGCGCCGCCAGAGTTATCTTATCCGTAGATACGAGAAGGTTAATTTACCTGATACACGAAGCAACTTGTATTAATAGTTGCAGCGTTTATGACGCTTTTGCTTACGCTGGTCGTTATAAAAAGATTTATAACAAGTATAAATTTGTTACAGGTAATGGAGCATCAGCAGGGTCGAAAGCAAACAATGAACTCGACAGAGGTGGCGAGAGCCAACGAAGAGTTCGATTCGTTTTGTAATGCCACTACGTTAAAATCCATTCTTGGACATTTTCGGCATCTCTGCGAATTACTCAAAATCAGACCAAATACGATCAATCAATTTTATCCAAAATTGAGACTCAAGTTGCGATCGTGGAAGGCGCAAGCTCTATGGAAAAAATTTGATCAGAGGGCCAATCACAAATGTTACAATCGTGGCAAAGCATGCCCGAATACAAGAGTAAGTATACAAAGAATATTTTACGCGATTTCGTGAATCGTCTGTTTCTCTCTTTAATTTCATTGTATCTTGCTGTTTTTAATATTTTCGCGCGACGACTGTTTTTTGGAGAAACTTCGTTCACCCGAAATGATATCTATCGAGGTAACTTAAGATGACAAAGGCGTGATCAAACGATCCAAGTATGTTTGTTTATTTATTGGATCAATTTAAATAATAATTTTCAAATAATTCAACTTGTCCGTGCTTTTCAAATTACTACGTGCGTTCGTGATACGAAACGCTATCGATAGCTCGGTAACGAACTTCGTTTGGCGTACTTCGATACACGAGAAGAGGTAAACATTAAAAAAAATTATACAACTTAAAATTGATTTAGGCTGATATTTCTACTAAGTTGTAAAACACTCTTCTGTATTTACTATCGTAAGAAATCTATTATAGTTTTTCGAGTGATAGAAACGTATCATAGGAGAGGATAAAGCTAATGATTTAATTAACTATGATACAAAAGGAATGATATACTTGTAAGAATTGAAATACACGACTAAATTTGGATTCTCAGAATCTTAATTTAGAAATTAAAACACCAGCATAATTTTCAAACCATTAGAAAAAAATAATTATGATAGTCTGCGTTTGAAAAGAGAAAGAAAAACTTTGCAATGTCTTTCGATATTTTGTTCGACGTTTTACTTTCAGAAAATTGGAATTACCAATAACGAGGGATGTTTAATTGTTTAGGTTTTGATCATCGGAGGAGGTCCGTGTGGACTTCGTTCGGCGATAGAAGCCCAACTGTTAGGTGCCAAGGTTGTCGTTGTGGAAAAAAGAGACCGAATGTCCAGAAACAACGTCCTTCACCTTTGGCCCTTTGTTATTCAAGATCTTCGTGGCCTAGGAGCAAAGAAATTCTTTGGAAAATTCTGCGCTGGATCTATAGATCACATCAGTATCCGCCAACTTCAGTGTATCTTGCTGAAAGTCGCTTTGATCCTCGGTGTCGAGTTCCACGAAAGTGTCAGCTTCGATTCTTTGATACCGCCACCGGAGAATCAGGAAGAGGGCAGTAAGTAATCTAGTCTTTCTAACGCTCAATCGACCCCTTTTCATCCAATAATCGACCCTTTCGACACGTGAAAGTTTATCGACCTGTAAAATGTTCAGGCTTCTATTTATCCTATCGGTTTCTCTTTTTGACAACAACTGTTGATAATTGGTAGAAGAAATTCTGAGGTAAAAAGTATACAAAACAGAGCACGTGTAATGGAAAGTTCGAAATAAATGCAATAGGAAAGAACAAATTATTCTCTGCTTGAAATCACATTGGAGAAGAAACATTTTTTAACTTCGTCGATGAAGTGTCGGAGCTTTGTTTCTGCGCTGCAAGAAATTTTACGAATCTTTTGTATAACCGTTTGTCGTAAAATATTACTATATTGTTATTATTATTATTACTTAGTCCGTGCCTTTCGGCTTTCGACGAGCTTTCGGTTTTGCATCTCGTTTACCTATCACGCTTTTTACATTCTATCGGTCTTATGGCGTTATCACCTTATCGCCTCCTCTCTTATATCCATCTAAACTCTTTTCCTCGTCTATCTTTCTTTTCTTATACATCTACCTGCCCTCTTATCCACTCTGTTATATCGCGCTCCGTTGTATATTCTGTCTCTAAAACTATGGCAACTTTTGAGCTTCTGCCTCCTTGCTGTGCTTCCTTATCGTCGTTCCTCCCCGTCTCGTATTGCCCTTCTCTTCTCCATCATTGTTTTCAGTTCCATTATTCCTTCTCGCGTCTCGTTCATGATGCTCATAAAACCATCGATAGTTCACGATGCTCGATTACAGCAGGATTTTGATTAGGCAGAGATAGTCTTCGACTCGTATGGAGCAAGATTACGAATAATACGATACAATGCTGTTGATGTTCTGATTTTGTGATACTATTTAGTGATTAAAAACACGTACTTTTATAATCGTAAGCTTAAGGTTGTCGATTGCCAGGAAAATTCCCGACCCATCATGATGCTCATTTTTATTTATTATTTTTATTTTTACTTAGTCCGTGCCTTTCGGCTTTCGACGAGCTTTCGGTTTTGCATCTCGTTTACCTATCACGCTTTTTACATTCTATCGGTCTTATGGCGTTATCACCTTATCGCCTCCTCTCTTATATCCATCTAAACTCTTTTCCTCGTCTATCTTTCTTTTCTTATACATCTACCTGCCCTCTTATCCACTCTGTTATATCGCGCTCCGTTGTATATTCTGTCTCTAAAACTATGGCAACTTTTGAGCTTTTGCCTCCCTGCTGTGCTTCCTTATCGTCGTTCCTCCCCGTCTCGTATTGCCCTTCTCTTCTCCATTATTGTTTTCAATTCTATAAAATATTCCTATAGTTTGATTAACATAAGCTTGTAATCGCTTGCTTTGTAATTCTTTCAGAGATAGGTTGGAGAGCGAAAACTACCCCCGCTGATCATCCAGTCTGTCAATACGAGTTCGACGTGCTAATCGGCGCCGATGGCAAAAGGAATACGTTGGAGGGTTTCAAGCGCAAAGAATTTCGGGGTAAATTGGCTATAGCGATAACGGCCAATTTTATAAACAAACGAACTGAAGCGGAGGCACGGGTAGAAGAAATCAGCGGAGTGGCCTTCATCTTCAACCAGAAATTTTTCAAAGAACTGTACCAAGAGACTGGTATAGATCTAGAGAATATTGTATATTATAAAGATGATACTCATTACTTCGTTATGACTGCCAAAAAGCACAGCCTTATAGATAAGGGAGTAATTCTGCAGGTACGTCATTGTATACAAATAATTAGACGTTTGTCTATACTATATACTATTATAGCTGTATAACGATTATGGCTAATTATAAGCGCGATGTTAATGAATTGGAATATATTTCAGGACTATCCAGACACAGCGAAGTTGCTCGCGAAGGAAAACGTGGATCGCGAAGCATTGATGCTTTACGCCCGTGAAGCTGCTGAATTCTCTACAGAATACCAAATGATTGGTATGGAATTTGCAGTGAACCATTACGGTCAGCCAGACGTGGCTATGTTCGATTTCACGTCTATGTATGCGGCGGAGAATGCTAGCCGGATTTTGGAACGTCGGGGTCATAGACTACTTATGATCCTCGTCGGCGATAGTCTGCTCGAGGTATATCACCTGACGTCTCTATTATCCTACACTTTAATTCTAATGATTTATCAAAGTGGAATTTTTCAATTCATTCTATCAGCTGTCGTACGATACTGCTGTACTTGTTGGACGATAGTAATAATCTTCTTTGTTATTCTAAATCTTCTTTGTTATCGGTGTATTATCGTGTATATACATATGATGTAATTTATATGATATAATTTTTATAGCCATTCTGGCCAACGGGATCCGGTTGTGCGAGAGGATTTTTAAGCTCCTTGGATGCTTGCTGGGCAATCAAAAGCTGGGGTGCGAATGTATCGCCGTTAGAAGTAATTGCAGAACGCGAATCTATTTACAGGCTACTCGGGCAGACCACGCCTGAAAATTTGAACAGGGATTACGCTGCATATACACTGGACCCTCATACCAGGTACGATATCTATATTATTATTGCTATAAAATAAAATTATCCGCTTAATATAGTTTTATTTACTATTTATTTACTCGTAACAAATTTTCATTCGTTTTAAGATACCCGAATTTGAACGTATCCTCTGTAACGCCAATACAAGTGCGAGGTTTAGTCGACACAGATGACCCTGACAGCATCAAACAGCCCCCTGTACAGTCCGACATCGATATTCCTAAGAAACGACGTCGCCGAGGTAGAATTGCGAATATACTTTGATTGTAGTTACGTTAAAATATTATAAAGGTTATTAATGTTATCGATCGTGATATATAGATTTACGTGGAGATTCACAAGTGCATCCAGACACGCTGCTTCGCTGGTTGCAAAAACAAGTTGCCCTGTACGACTCGGTCCAAATAAAGGATATGGGTGCCTCGTTCAAGAATGGTCTGGCTATCTGTGCGATAATTCACAGATATCGACCGAATCTAATAGACTTCCATAATTTGAATCCGGATGACGCGGTTACAAACAATCAGCTGGCCTTTGACATCTTAGAAAAAGAACTGAGCATACCTCCAGTAAGCTATATTTCGATCTAATTTACCGACGTAAGAAATAAAAGGAAGAACAACTGGATATTCTAATTGTGAATTTTTCTAGATAATGACAGGAGAGGAAATGGCTCAATGCGACGTCCCCGATAAACTCGCCATGTTTTCTTATCTCACACAGATATACGAAGTTTTCCGCGGTGAAATCCCGTACATTAAACATCCAAAATTAGTAAGTAAATTCGTACGACGTAGAACGAAGTCAGAAGATTTTTAACTGGTTTCCGTATTTTATAGTATTCAGTATCATGTCCGATATCACGGACCGCATGTTTACAGTCGTCACAACACCTTTTAACAAGCAGAATCCATCCTTGTCCACGAACACCCGATCCTACGTCCCATAGGAATCGTAGTCAGTCATTCATCGTTTACGATCGAAGAGCAGAATCATTGTCATATCCCAATCCTACGACATTTTCACAACAAACCGCCGTCGAATCATTAGACCACAATAATAACAAAATATCGTTAAGTGAAAACGTTACAGAAGTGGATGACAGATTTACGATAAGCTGGATAAGAAATAAACTTCAAAAGAATATAGTTGCATCATCATTGAAGAAAATATTCGTACCACCAAGTCATTTCAATAGGGATCACGAGTGTTGTCGTTCGGATAATAGTAAAGTTAACGAGAAATTACCATAAATAATAAAATAAGCCATAAATCGTTTTCCATAAATTAGTCTAATCTTCGTCACAGTAGCGATTCTGTTGACTTTCTTTTCCTATAATTGTATAACGATTGCATTTGATCGTCTTTTATAAAGGAACCTGAAAACGAAGAAAGGCCTGCACATAGTAAACAATTGAGCCAATTAACACCTGACCAAAAAGTTCAGTTAATTGACCGTATCGTCAGACAAGATAGTGCGACAAGAACGAGACACTCACGATCGCGACATAACGAAAATTTAAACCCCGCGGATAAGAAGGGAGACACGATTAGTCGACGTTCTCGAAAGAGACGAAGCACGGAGAAGATGGGCGCGACAGTGGTAAGTTTTCTTTTCTATTTTACCAAATCGTATAGTATCATCCGTCGACGTGTAACGTCTTTAAAAAATACAGAGTATTTTTTCTTTATTTAAATTTTTAATCGTATGTTTTTGAAAGCTTCTAGTTAGCAGATCATCCAAGGTTAAAAAAAAGCATTCTTTTTTTTATTTTAATATCTAAATCGATCCTTTGCATTCGTAACTTGAGAATTTCGAGAATATTTAAATATTATATTTGAAAGAAACGTTAAAAAAAATTAATCGCAAAGGATTGGATCACGTACTTAACGCTTTATGGAATGGTTTCTCTAATTTCATTTAAGTTATACTTATTACATAAACATATTCCATAAGGTGTTACAAATCGAACACTAACATTCATACCCACAAAACTTACAATGCTTATATCCTATAGTCATGGTGGCAGAAGATTCAAGCACTTATGTATCGTGGGATAATCATATCGTTCTTAATCCTCTTAATTATTGGAGTTACCATTACCATGGTGCGGAAGGAAGTCGTTACATTCTAATCGCTTCGTATAGTCAACCAAAGTATCAGTGGGACATTACAAAAACTCTCGGTTATGTTGTAAACATTTTCTATGATATTTATGTTTATGTTATATATTATATAATATATTTGCTACGTCAGCTTTTGTATTTGTCCTATTTTACTAAATGTTTGTTTAGAACAAATAGATTATATAGAATTATTCCCGAATAGTCATGGCTAGTGCCCCGTAGAATTAGAGAATAATAAAATAATCTAGATCTCAAGAAATAGAAACAACCATTGACATTCCTGTATCTTCGTTTCTATTTTTTTTTTTTTCTTTTTCTTAAAGAACAAATAATGTTTGCGACGCTAAACTCGATTTAAAGAACCCTCGATCTCTTTTATCCTCTTTTGTATCGCATTCAACCATTGTGATCGTTGCGAACTTAATAGATGAAAACCACGTAACATAAGCTGTGCAAATTGTGTGAATAATTCACAAATGAAAATTAAGCTGATTATAAAGAAAACAATCATTGTAACTATATGGGTATATTAAATTAATGTCACTGTACGATTTTACGGTGGATGTAAAGGAGGAAAGGCAGAAGAGACTCGCAGATATAGAGAAAAATCGCGCCGAACGTATGAGAAGGCGACAATATTTGCGAAACATGGCGACGCAGCAATTCTACAAAAGTATGCAGATGCTGCAAGCGAACGCAAAACGCGAGAAAGACGAGCCGTTCGAAGATTATTCGATATTCTTATACCGTCAAACTGCGCCGGATTTCAAGGATAGAGTGAAATATCTAGAGCAGAAAATATTATATCCAGTAAGCTGGAAAGTGAATGATTTTGGGAGTGCATATTGTTTTATATTTTTTTATCACTTCTTTTTTGGATTTTAACAAACGATTAAACAAGTCCTAAAAAAAATATTATTTTTATATATTTCTTCAATAATGGCATTGATAATAATAAACATTTAACATGTGCGAACGTATGCAAATAACGTTTAAAGGAGAACGATTACATACTAATTATTCGATAACTTTTCGTTGCAAAAACGAAAAATTATAGCTATAAACGTGCATAAACTAACTATGTAATAGCAATACATGATTCTAAATGGTGTGCATGATATTTATGCATCGATAATATTGGAAGATGTGAAGGCTCTAAATTGCACTACTAACTATTTTCAAACAAAAGGGACGTTTATAACATCGGTTGCGAGTGCTTATATATCTTTAAGGAACTGTAACACTAACATTACACAGTGCAAAGGAAATAAATTATGACACGCTAATTTATTTTTCACATACATATGTATATTAATAAATTTTTTAGTTCCAAATATTTTTTTTTTTTTTTTAGTTTTCTTTTTATACTTGTACTGTGATTAAAGAGGGTTCTTTCACGAGTCTTATTCTGTGGTCGTCTACTTCATCGTTCGCATATTGAAATTTATTTCATGACATTCTGTTTTTTAGGATAGAGAACCCAAGATTCACGCTGGTCATCATAGAAACAGCATAGACGAGGAGTTCTCTGGCCGAATAAAGAGCATCGAAGACAAACTGAAGGGATCTGCCCCAGCTGAAAAGAAGCCCAGAGATCTCCTACGTGCCATTGGTTTGTGTTATCTTATATAATTTTCTTATTATTGTACTATTTCATTATATAAGATCCTTTTCTATACTGAATTAAAATTTCTTATAATATTATATATGTATAAAGGTAAAATCGAGAAGACCGATTGGAACGTGAAGGAAATCGAGAAGAAAATCGAGGAGAATAAAATGGGCCGTACTGTCCGACACGACAAAGTGGAACGAGTGCCGAAGTGGAGTCGAGAACAGGTTGGCATGCGAGTGATTAAACAGTACTCGATAATCAATGTTTTTCAGATGTGTATATGCTTCATTCAGTTTTTAGCTCGACAAATCAAGATGGAGAAGAAGGGACGGGATCAAAAGGAGACAGATAGTAAGTACGCTGATATTGACAATACCCTGAAGAATATTGACAGGAAGATCAAAGAGGGTAATGTCCTCGGGTACAATAAAGTTTCGGCTATGGCCGAACAGTTTTCGAATAAAAGTCAAGACGCGGAGCCCAAGGTGTACAAATCGGTAAATACGATATTCCAAAATCTCAGTACTGGAGGATATAGTCAGCAGGATATCCGGAGTCTTTGTGACGTCTATTGTACTTTGTATTTTTCATATAATTGCTCCCAGGAGAATAGAATCGTCATATGTACCCATGTATCTGTAAATTTATTGTTTCTTACAGGATATACGGAATATATTTTTATATGATATATATGTGTAGTGCATAACACTAAAACATCATTTTACATTTGAGATTTTTCTTCCTAAGTTAATTAACTGATCTAACCGAATTAAAATATTTGTGATCCTAATGGAATTTATGTTGATACGTGTATTGTCTAATTGTAACACCTAATATGCGATTACGCATTGTTAAAAACATTATAATTCGATTGAAAAGCGCTGACTAAGATTCTTTTGTACTAAACATTTGAAGTTAATAATTACTACTTCGTTTCCTCGTACTTTTCTTGCAGAATGCCAAGCCCACAATAGCGTTACCCGCGCAAGGAGGTTCGGAGATGTGTCATTTTTGCAATAAGAGAGTTTATTTAATGGAGAGACTTAGTGCCGAAGGGAAGTTTTTCCATCGAGGCTGTTTCCGTTGCGAATATTGTTCTACCTCTTTGAGAATAGGTTCAATTTTTATTCTTAATCTCTTTTGGAAATCAATGAGGAGAGAATTTTTACCAATAATAACTCTTCGATGATAGGAAACCATACGTTTGATCGGGACAAGAGTGGAGGACGATTCTACTGTACACAACATTTCGGTTTCTTAGGAGCATTAAAAGCTCGCGCGGATAAGAAGAGAGTTGCAGTGTTGAACAAGGAAAACATACCTGCCACACCAGTACATCTAAAGACACCAGAGAAGGTATGATTTCAACTTTAACTTTATCGTATACGATTCTCTTTTCAAATTAAGAATGCAAATAACGTATATTGTTTTTAGGCAAAGATACCTTTAGAAGGCGTTGTTGGTCTTGATTTACTTGATCGCGGACAAACACCTGAGAGAATAGAATTTGAAAATTTAGCAGGAATATCAGACGCCGAAGAACCCCAAAGTCAGATGGATGAAGACGAATGGACGGATAGAAATTTCGGTGCTTCCACTGCAGAAATGGGTTCTAGCGATGACATTTCAGACATGAGGTGAGATATTTTACGGATAAATATAATTAAAAAAACATGATAACAGATTTTCAAACGGTTTATTAATGTTTCACCAGCGATTCGGATGACGATAACGAAGTATACGAAGAAGCAATAGATCAGCCCTTAACAACCGAAGGAACTCTTGAACTTGCCAAAAATTGGACACTACGATACTCTCATCCACATGCTGCAATGGGACAGTCTGATACTGGAAGCAACGAATATGAAGATTCTAGCGATGAATACACGAACGAAGGTACAGCTTTGATTCTTCGTTAGATTGCTTCCGCTCTTTATTACTATGAAAATAACTATCTTTCTTGATTTGTATTTTTATTCAGACGATGAAAGTACAACAGCTACGGAGGATGAAGACGACATACGCGCTCGAGAGCTTAGAAGACAGGAATTTTGGCTGAAGAATCCTACCCGTAGCTCCGATACGGACACCGGTTCGGAAACGGAGGTGAAAATTTCTCAAGATTCTATAGATAATATAACTCAAGAATCTCTTATACTTCCTATACAAACTCATAATTTTATATCGCCCCAAGAGATAGACGTGAATAATAGTGAAGTTGATCAAGATATAATCAGTACAGAAGATATTGAAAAATCGCCTGATAAAAAGACACTGACAATTGATACGTTAATAGAAAACACAGATCAACCAATAGCAAACGATATAAAGTTTGATAGTGAAGAGGACACATCTCAAAACAAAGCATCTGGAAGTTTAATTCACTTGCCTGATTCCTCTTGTAATTTATTATCAGATAATAGGGAAAATGATACTGTAAATTTAAATTCGTCTGTAATTGTTTCTAATCCGATAGAACAGAATAATTCCAATATACATAATGTGGATGAGTGCATTTCCGAATATGAAAGTTTAGTAGATGAAAGTTGTGTTTTAAATTTAGATAACGGTCAAGCAGTCCAAAGTGAATCATCAAATGAAAGTGATAAAGTTATTTCTAAGCTTACTGATATTGATAGTAATGAATTAAATAATGAAGTAATTTCTGTTAATGAAAATTTGGACAAAATAGGAAGTATTAGTAGCGAATTAACCCAAACAATAGTTTCTAGTCATAATGAAATAAGTAATAATGTAATGCCTGGCCTGGATATTACACCCGAAACATCAGAAGCAATTAGTACGTCAAACATAAAACT
This sequence comes from Bombus difficillimus, assembly GCA_014737525.1. Lineage (NCBI taxonomy): Eukaryota > Metazoa > Arthropoda > Insecta > Hymenoptera > Apidae > Bombus > Bombus difficillimus. Next base: position 741,214 of record JACXIT010000142.1, read on the forward strand.
GCAAACAGTGTTTGCAGGAATTATGCTTCCAGATGCTATTCCATTTAGTCAGGCTAGTTACAGTAATACAATCCAGCCTAACACCGAAGAAGTTTTAAGCCTCAAGGAAAGACTACCGGATCTAATAACTTCTTCTCCAAACCGTAGTAGAGATTCGTCGCCATCCTCCTCGTATGAAATGTACAAATCGACTGAAACATTGTACGATGAATTATTAATGTCCGATAGTCAGGACAAAATGACCGCAGAAGATACAGAAACTTGCGATTCAGAGAGTACACAAAACTACATAAAATCGACAGACGATATTCCAAAAGATAATAAATTAAAATTATCCATAAAGAATCCTAAACGAATTCCTATCGTGACTATTACTTCACCATCTCCGACAAATGAAAAATCGTTAGAAGAAACATCTGTTGAAAGTGCTAAATTAACAGTGCCCAATAAAACTAACAATCAAGCGGTTCAACCTGACGGAAATAGTTCATTCGATAAATTAAAACGTGATTTAAGACAAAGGAAAGCAAGGAATAAAATGTCAATGGGTGAACTTCGGCCATTATCCACTGAAAATGCCCGAAGAAAAATTGACAAATATTTCATGGACGTAAGAAAACAAAAAATAAAAGATCAAAATGCATGTATTCAAAACGAAAAATCGCCTGATATTAAAGTTGTCGAATTAGATATTAAACCAAAGCTATCTGCGAAAGTTGAAACGAAAGATATAATGAAATATTTCCAAAAAACAAAGCAAGAATCTTCTGAAGAATTAAACTATAGAAGACCCGAAAGTCCAAAAAATAATAGCAATATAAATCATGACGAATTAAATGAAATTGATGTTGACGCTATTGTTAAGGAATTTGAGGAGATAGAGCGACAAAACGAGGAAATGTCTTCGATTGACACTGAAGATATTGAATCTAAATTGCATTTGGATACTCTATCTACGAAATTGCATTTAGAAGACACAAATGAACAATCAAACGTAACAAATAATGTAAATGTAGCGGAAGAACGTGAGCTGCCTTCTAATGGAAAAAATATGACTTTAAACAACATTGTACAAACTGAAGTGCATAAAGAAAAGCAGAGTATCATCATTGATCATCCTGCGAATGAAATCAATTCAGAACAAACACCTTTGCCTTCGCAACAAGTCAATAACATCTTAGATGCTAAATCATATGAAAATATAATAATTAATCCCTTCGATAATGCGATCAATGCAGGAGAAAAAATATTGACCTCACCACTGATAAGTGATATTTCAAAGGGCACATCACATGAATGTATGGCAACTAGTTCTCGCAAAATACAGGAAACAAATACAGAACAAGCAATATTAGAATCCAACAGTAACTCGTTAGTGTCTAAATTGGATGAAAGAAGAAAAGAAGTAACAACTGATCTTCGTACAGAACAAATAACTCCACAACTCAACAATATTTTCGTAATCGATTTCTATGAAAAAGAGACAAATAAGCAGTTTGGTCCCGAAAATGTACAACAAACAATTTCGATTCCACATTTAAATTATGATACCTTAGGAACCAAATTACATGAACAGAAAATAGATGATGCAGCTCATTCTGCTAGTAATACGAAGCCTGATGTAAAACAGATAGCATCGACGACGCAATTTAACAATATTAAAAATAATAAGTACGATACTGTACATAGAAGCGATAATACTTTAAATAGGAGGAAAGAAATTACTAATAGAAATGATACGTTACATAAAAGTTCCATATCTTCTTTTGAATTAACAGCCTTACCTGTCGAACACGAGCAAGTTACTAAAGTTAAGATTGTTGAGCAAAACATTGAAGTACCAAAACGTGTAAAGAATATGAATTCAAGTAGTAATACAATTCTACCAAATCTAACAGATGAAGTTCCAAAAAGGCCAGATAGAAAACATGGACATCATGAACTCAGTTCTACTATAAGGCTTGACGTATCCAATGTACAATTTACTCCTGATGTTCCAATAAGAAGAAGAACCTCAAAACAAAAATCTAATGTTCCACCTTCTTTAGAAGAGTCTACCTGTAACTCTACCTGTAAATCAAGTTCCACTACAATTAATGAGAGATTGGTTGAATCAGATATTAATACTAATGAACATAATAATGCGATAAATATAGGGACTAATAAGTTAAAACATTCGTCTGAAACAGCAAATCGTAATAGTGAAATAAGTAAAACAATAAGTACATTAGGAAATACTAGCGATGAACATAAACATTCTCAACACACAAAGTCTCCTCCATTAATAAACTCTGACAAGCGTGAATCTATGAAATCTATACCTCCTAAAAATGATAGAACAAAGAAAGATAAATGTATAGTGTCTTAGCATATATATTAATATTTAAACCACATATATGAGTGCATATGATGAACAAATCTTCAAACACGATTACTGTATGTTTTCAATATGTTTTTCAATTTTATGATTTACATTTAGGGAAATTGTGTGAGATATGTTAATAAAGTAAAGAAAAAAAGATATTACTTATACTTGGCTGATGGTATATCTTATTAAAATACCCAAAGCCGTTGAAGAAAAGGTAAAGCATCTTTATGTACGAATGGAGTGACCTATTGAACTAATTTTAAATTAACCGTGACTCAAGTTGATTAATTGTTTGTGTTTGATTTAGTGTTCATGCTAAAACTGGCAATGTAACTCTCTTACCAATTTGTATTAATTTTGAAATTACCACCAGCCAATACTTTATTAAAAATCTCACTGTCTCATTTTAGACAAATTCATATGGTTATCATGATCAGTTTCACGATAAACATTGGGCGAGTATTAGTAACTAATATCTTAGGAACATCATATATTTTTATATACATTTGTAAGACGCCAGAGTATTTCTTATTGGGCTCTAGTAATGAAAGTAATTAACAAGCTTAATATTATTAATACTACAAAACACTCATTTGACCAAATGCATCATGTTCCTTACCACTAATTGTTTCACTAATACACTAAACAAATCTTCTTTTTTTCTTTTTGATAACATTTAACGTTCATAATGTTTCTATTCGTCTATTAATCTATGTGTGATCTCACAGGTTGCCTCCAATGAAGGTACATCAGAAGAGAGCGAAGAAAATTCAGCTACAGAAATATCGACGGACTCTGAATTCGAACACGATGGTGCAACTCCCACGCAACATGAGATTCCAGAAATTACGATCAACGATTCGTATGTCCGCAAAACCAGGGGAAATTATGTCGAGCCTAAGAAAGTTCAAGTAAAAAGCAAAGTTATTTCATCAATTAATGGGAATATCAAACAAGATAAAGACTTAGAAGTCACGAAGTCGCAATTAAAAACGGATCATAATATAAATCCTTCTCATCTTGAGAAAGAGAGTAAGCTGAATTTATTAGGATTCAATAATACGAATGTAGCTCCATTAATAAATCCACGGAAAGGAGATTATTTATTGAACCGCACTCATTCTACCGAAGGTATTGCATCTAAATTATCTTTAGAGCTAAAAAAGAAGTATTTACTCGGTGGTACAGCCTTTGGTAGTTCTGTCATGAAGTCAGGATCAGCTTCGAACGTAGATACACAGTTAAGAAATTTCACAGACGCTATTTCTCAACACCAAAAGCTCTTAAATCCCGCTCCAGAACCAAGTCCAACGATGCAAGCATTCTTACAGGGGACGAGCAAATTACGATCGAATAATACTCAACTTTCTCCTATATCACCTACAGCTATATTCTCTTCATCTCCGATAAAACCATACAATGCCAATCGTTCCCCACAGAACTTATTAAACAACGATACTCCTATTTATAAAGCAACAATTTTGCCTGAAATATCGAAAACCCACTTACCAGATTTGGTAAAAGAATCTAGTATATTAAAATCAAAAACTTCACCTAACATTGTCTGTGGTGAATCCAAGGACATAGAGAACAAAGAACTTATGAAAGAACAAGTAGCATCTAGTCAATTGCATACAGTTAAGAGCTCACAAATATTAGAAAATGCGCGAAACTCTCAAAATACAGAGAGCAATTTTACTGCAACCGCAGATGAAAATAATGGTTTCCGACCACGAAGTCCCTTGCATGAGACCTCTATCATAGTACCCCAAGTCGATTGGAGTAAAAACAAGGAAGAAACGAAAGAGACTGCCAGTACTGGAGATTCAGATATAGACAGCGATTCTTTATCTTCTGGCGACGGTGAAGCGGAAGATGAACCGCAGGATCAATCACCTGCTGTAAATTTGTCTCCGCCGCGCTTACAAATTCACAGTACAGATGGAGATCTGTTGCTGGACGAGGAAGCTAACAAATGTAAAGACTTTGATGATGGCCAATCATTCGAACCAGATTCCATAGAGTGTTCATTTTTACGCGACAAAGAGTTGAATACTAAGATGAACACTGCAGTTCCTGCTCCAATATCTTCCATGAATAAAACTTCAATGGAGCTAGAGATAGTAAAGAATGAGATTGAGCAGTTAGAGCTGCAGGATGATGGCAAAAAGAGCATTAGCAATTGCAGTACTCCTACATCGATAACTTCTGCAATTTCCAATAAACATGATGATTCTGAAGAAAATGACATCACTACAGCTGCCCTTACGGAAACAGAATTTTCAGAATGGGCTCGTGATGGTGAGGTCATTGTCTCAGATGATCTACGAGATGTTGAGTTCAATATTAATCCAGAATTTATAACCACAAGGCGGAAACCTACATTATCAGATGCTTCGAAGGCAGGTCATACTCCAATTACGATAGCTAAACAAGAAGATTTAACAGATATGGACTTGGATTTTTCGAAGCTTGACAAACAGATAGATGTTCCTATTAATAATACCTCGAAACTTTTAGCTAACGGTGAAAATATAGATTTTATGGACACAGATAACGAATCACTCCTGGATGATAGTTTGCAAGATGCTTCTAACACTGTTATGCTCAAGAATAGAGGATATATAGAATTCGTAAACATTAAGAGCTCACCAACGCTTACAAGTTCGCGAGATAAATTAATTACCGACGCTCCTATCGCAAAATTAGAAGTAGAGAATGATTCGTGCTCAGAGGAAGAAGCTTATAACGACAGAAACGTGATAGAAATAAATCCAGTTACCATGGATGATGTTATGAATAAGCTAAACGGTGCTATAAATAAATCCGAGAATAATACTAAATCAAACGTAGGAACAAAATCAAATTCTGTTCAAGAAGATCAATCTATCACGGAAGCAATAAATAAAGAATTGTTCCAATCAATGGAGGAAGATAGTTTGCTTATCGTTGAACCAGCTGAAGATACCACTACTAGTGAAGTAGTCACTATTCTTGCTAGTCCCGTGAATCCACAAGTTTCAATAGTTCCGAGTCAAACTCAAAAAGAAACTGAGCAAGAAGAGGGAACGAAAATAACAGCTGATTCAAGCAATCCTGACTATCTGGAATATGTGAAACGTTTACAATCTAGAATCGCAGAATTTAGTAACGCCAAAGACTCTATAGATGTCAGAAAATCGAAGAGAAAGAACTCCAAAAGCTCTCTGCAATCTCGTGCCGCTGAGATGATAGCAGAAGAAATCAAGAATCAAGAAATGACGATAAATAACAGCTTTAATTCACCAGCTACCTCTAGGAAATTGGAAGAAATTACCAGAGAAAGATCCAAGCAAAAGAATGTAATACAAGATTTACTAATGGATAAAGTGGAAGCTCATAAGCAAAAGTCTGCAGAAAAGAAAGCAAGAAGAGCTGCTAGAGCTTCGTCGTTCAATTCAACTCCAACTCTATCGCCAATAAGACCATCCATTCCTAATGTTTCACTGATTAATAAATTCGTGCCTACATCTATAGTAACACCTGAAAATGGTCCCTTGCATACTACTTCTGCTGAAACCAAAAAGTCTGTAGAAAGTGAAACATCTTATGAGTCACAGAAATTGCCTTGGAAATCAGAGATAGGAAAAACTACGAGTGAAGAAACTAATAAGAATGATATTCAATCCTCTGAAAATACCACATTAACTAAAATAGGTAATGAGAAAGAAAACTTTAGAACTCCGGTCGCACCTCCAAGATTGAAACACGAAGAAGCAAAGAGAACAGCAGAGAAGGCAAGGCAAGATGCAAGGGAAAGAGCCAGATTAAAGAGTGACGAAGATCTAGGTCTCAGTCCAGAAGATAAAATTAAAGAGCTGAGAATGAAAGTCGCACGAAGACAACTTTCCATGGAAGAGAGAAAAACTAAAGAAGAAATACATGAACCTCGCATGAGACTCTACAGTTCTGGAGCAAACAAGACTGGATTAAAATTGCAAACGAGCAAGAGTACAGACAATATGAAGGCTGTAGCAGAGGCAATAAATTTTACTGGCTTATCTGCTGCCAATGCAAAATCAATGGACGAACTGTTACATACTGATTTTCCAAAGTCAAATAATTCTGTTGCCGTTGTAAAAAGAGATAAGAAGCAAAAGACGAAAGATCCAGAAAGAAGAAAGAGTATCATCCAAGCAGTGTCAGATTTCTTCTTCAAGAAAGAATCTTCTCCTTCGCCGTCCAATCAAAAAGACAAATTATCTATGTTCCGTCTGACGTCAAAAACAAAAGGCAAAGTATGTATATCCTATTTCTTCTTCGTGCTAGTCTCTCTACATTCCTTCTATTGTATAGCGTGTACGTATTCTCCAGTATCTCTTAACTAATTGGATTCTAAAATGTTTCAGTTATATAAATCGTATTCGGAAGGGTCAGATGTAAGCAACTCATAAGTCATTGATACTAATTTTTCCAGTATTAGCTTTCTTATGCCACTATTTGTATTCGCTATTGTATATCGTGCAGGTACTATGATTTTATTTTCGTTTGCCGCATTTTCTCGTCTGCTTTGAAGGGGTAACATATTGATTGGCATAAGCTACATGGAATTGTTTTATATTGTACTGTTGTTGAATCCTCGTAGTAATAATCTGCCCTATAAATAAGCATGGTAACTTTTATCACACACATAAATTGCCATTTCAGTATGTTCGTTTTTCTTTTTTAGTGTGCTTTAATCAAGTTGTATCTAACATATAGGTATTAAGAAAATACTATTGAAAAACAGGTGGCTGGGTAGTTTATTTGATAGTTACTATATTCTCTACTATATTCCTACTATATACAGAGTAGACTATTTCTTTATTAATTAATTTATCAAATTAAGTTGCTAAATTATGTAGTGTGCAGATATCTATATTTGTATTTTGTAACTGCATTTTCATATCATGAAATTTTGAAAGCTTGTTCAATGTATTCCAATAGTGAAGTTTATTATAATTTTTATTTCCAATATTAAAATTGTTTACATTAATTATCAGAATTAAACTAATTCTTCTTATATTTATCAAAGCAATAACAAGAAACCAATGTTATAGTATGTCTTTTTTCAGCTTGATAAAGTCTTATCGCCAAAGGCTAGACCAAAAAGTGTGTGCGAGGGTATGCTCACAAGAAATTTCCTAAATGAAAACCCGCCGCCAATTCCACCACCACCCCTTACTTACACCATTCCTACTACACAAGTTTCAGGTATGAATAAGACATTGAGTATTACAACTATGTGAACATAAGAAAACTTTACTTCTTATATTTTATATCCATTGTTTGTTTAACAGATGATAGTTTATCAGATGATGATACAAAAACAACAGCAGTGTCAGCATCATGCATGCACAAGGCTACAGTAACAGAAGGTTCTTGCAATAGCATTTCACGCAAAACAAAAACTACAAAACGAATAGCTAGACAAGCACAATTAAAGAGGTATGTAACAAAGCTGTTTTATACTCTTATAGTAATTCAGTCATTTATAATTTTCTTATAAATATTCCAAAGGTTGCGTATGGCTCAAGAGATACAGAGAAAGCTAGAAGAAACAGAAGTTAAACAAAGAGAATTGGAAAGCAGAGGTGTTAGCGTTGAAAAAGCTCTTCGTGGAGAAGGCGGTAAGAATCTATCGCTACAAAAAATTTCATTGTAGACGCTTAAAATAAAAAGTACTTATAATATTTAGAATGTTCTGATCGGGAAGAAGCGGATTTACTCAGAGAGTGGTTCGATCTTATGAAAGAACGCACGGAATTACGCAGATACGAAAAGGAGCTTTTGGTACGAGCTCAAGAAGTTCAACTTGAAGATCGTCATGAAAGATTGCAACAGGAATTACGTGAACGCTTAGCTGACGATGGTTAGTACTTTTTTACAATGTTTCAATGTTTATTAATGGTTTAATGATATAATAGTAATATATGTTACATTTTATAATACATTTATAAAAGAATATTAGTAGGAATAGGATATATTAACATTTTACAGATGATAAAAAGACCAGCGCTGATGTGAAAAAAGAAGGAGAGATTTTAACAGAAATGTTGGAAATAGTTGCAAAGCGGGACTCGCTCATTGCTCTTTTAGAAGAAGAGCGACAAAGGTGGTGTAAATCTACATGCCAAACATTAACTACCTTTCCTACACATACAGTTGCCTGTTTTTCGCACGTATCTAATTTCTTTTCTCCTGATTTGAGCAATACATCTTCTGTGCTCACTTTAGTAGTCATTTTAATCATGTATGTGTTTTTGACTAACTTAATAGAATTATTCATTAACTTTTACAATGAATCGCTAACGCTTTTCAACTCTTCATACTTTTTTAAATTTCCTTAATTACATAAATGATATTTAAATTTCTCTATTATCATTTATATATTACAAATATTAAAAAGTTCTTAAGCTCTTTTACAGCGTTTCTATTTCATTAATTTTATACATAATCGTATGTACGATTACATATAAAAGCTATAAATCGTTCACATTATAGCTTAGTGCATTTTGTTATATCATTTTTTTCTATAGAGTATTATATATTTATTTTACAAAGACTACTATATTAACTAGTGATCACAGTATACAGTTTTTTCCATTCATTTGTAATTTTACATTGCATGCAGAAGAACAGATTAGGAGAGTTATTTTTTATATTCTTCTTTTACAATTTTTAAATTTTTATTGTAATTCAGTTACGCATGTTGTTCATATACACATCTTTTTTGTTTTTTTTTTTTTTTTTTTTTTTTTTTTTNCACATATCACTGTTAAAAGACCTTATAGGCAAAGTTTTTAAGCAATAATTGTTAATTAAGTAGATTTTTGTATAAGAATGGAAGTATATTATATATTTTCATAAAAAATTTCCGTTAATTTCATTCCATAAATTTTTAAAGAAATATTTGATAACGCATAATAAATCCATTGACATAAAGAAATATTTTAACATATTTGGTTGCTTTATATTAATTATTAGTATGTTCCATTTGCACGAAATAAAGACGTTATCATTGCATATTTCAATCCTGACTATTGTATTTAGTTAATGGAAGCATACTTTTCTTTTAGGTATCAAGATGAAGATCGTGACCTTGAAGCTCAAATGTTGGCTAAAGGCCTCAGATTAACACCAATAAAAAAATGTGGTCCTAAGTATTCGGTTTAATAGGAATCACATTATTGTACATATACTCCATTCTATATTTCCATTCACAAATTCTAACAAATAAGTAATTTAATTATGTTGTAAATAAGAAACAGATCTTATAAGGACGAAATGTCTTACAAAGATCAAAACTTAATTGTCATGTAACTCATTTGTATGTTGAAATTTTAATTCAGTTGCAAGTCTTTTAACACAAAAATGCAAATATGCAAATTTCATATATCCATTCTCTTTTAAAACAAAAACACGGACCAATTATTTTATTTTTCGTCTCCAATTTTTACAGAATGTTTACTATGACACCTATTTTAAGCTGTACACATCATATGTATATAATTTTAAGGAATTCGATTTATTTGTAGTATACTTTTTATCTACTGTACACCATATGTTTTCAAATCGTCCGAACACCAAGTGGAATTGTATTATAAATGAATTTCTTAGTCCTCATTGCTTAAGATTTAAGGTAAGATAACATAAGATCGAGCAAAAACATAAACTTTAGTGCACATTTACAGAAAAAAATGTGCAATCTGTATAGGAAAACTCAATATGACATATATGGATTTGAAAAAAATTTTATGAATACATACATATATTTTATCATTGCAAACACAAAAAATTCTGCCTTTACATGTAAATCAATCAAAATATAATCATTATACATATACATAGATTTGATTATTTGCAGACACAAAATGTTGTATTTTGCGATTTGATATAGTAACTAAACAAGAAGTGATATAGTAAATACCTTTTGCACTACAATAATGTGCATTGCAACATACACAGACACACGACATGTACATTATACAATTAAATAAGATGTATAAATCTATTTTTATGTTTACAAAGAGACTGGTAAATGGAATGTATAAACAATTGTAGGATTTTAATAACCCACAAACATGTAAAGTTTTGTATGAAATACAATTGGAAAAATGAACATATATTTACTATTAGAAAATAATATTGAAATCAGCCTGTTTCCTTGATACATATTTAACTCGTACAATAATAATGTCAGTTACAAATATCGAAACAAGCTGCCAATTTTTCAGCCTCAAATGTTAAACATTTAAACAGTAACTTAAAATATAAAAATATAATAATAATCCTAATATAAATAAGATTATAAAGTAATTCAATACAAATCATTACACGCTAAATTGCAAAATGTAGGTAGGGAATGTAGTATCATTCAAATCATTATTGCCATTCATATGAATTAACGAGCAAATGAATGTTAATCAATTTTTTTAATGCTTTATTTAAATTGCTACTATACTATACAAAAATATTTTTGTATATTATAAGAGACCTAAATGCCATTATAAATGTATTAATAACGTATATATCATACAACATATAAATATGTAGAATGTAATAAAATTAAAAAAAACAATATAAAAATGTAGAAAGTAAGCATTTTTAAAAATTAGACTATTACAAATAACAGTTTATCATGAAGGTAAAAAGATACTAAATGCTATATGACTCAGTATCACTTAGTCTTTATACATTTAATTAATGAACTACATTAAAAATTACTAAACTGAAAGTCCATAAACAATATTTTCTGTTTCTTTGCATATTTACATTTAATATTTTAATACTCAATATTAGCTCTTCTAAACTTCTTTGTTAAAAATGTTCAATATGAAAAAAATTGAAGTTTTTTAACCTTTATCAATAAAAATAGGTTATCTTTTATCAGATAATAATATATTAATTGCCTAGACTTATATTAATTAATTATGAAATTCAATTCATTTGGGAAAGTTTTACAATGTTCATAGCAATCATGGGTGCCTAGAAGGTGGAATTGTACAACATGTATGTAATTGAAAAGAAATCATATAAATAGTAAACTGAGAATTTATGTTCAACATTTGTGAAGAAATAAATCTGTATAAAACTAGTCTTTTGTAAAGGAGAATGAACAATAATGTGATTCATGCAACATATTTATTAAAATATAATTTAAATCATCGCAAAAACATTTGATTTTAATTCAAATGATATATTGCACAAAATCACATATTATCATTTACTTTATTTACGTCATCATAGCTTTGTATCAAAAATTACAATTTTTTCCATACAGTAAACTACAGAATAATAAATTACAGAATGTACTCACAACATGTAAATATAATATAACTTCTATTAACAGAAAAGAAATATTTTCTACTTTATTAACAAAATCTTTCAATTAGGTAAAAGATATAAGAAGTATATATATATTTATATTGTTTGATATTATCATAATCTTTATAAATATTAAATATTTTTTACAATAACAACAAAATAATTTATCTGTTTATAAATTCTTAAGCATCTTTCTTGATATAATTCTTTTTCTTTTTTAAATAAGTATTTGTCTTCATTACTTTAAAAAAATTCAACTGATTTTTCTATTAATTATTATTATTATGTTATATTATTAAGCAGTGATTTAAAAATTAATTTACAAGTAATTATAACTGTCTAAAAAAAATTTTTAGATATAAATAACATAAAAAAGAGATTTGAACATTTCAAGTTCAAAACTCTCACACGAATTAACTTATTTATTTAAAATATTTAATAGATATCATTTTTAAGATTATATTGGAATCAAAAAGTCAATCGATTGATATCCAGACGTAATCTATATTTATTTTTTGATTATATACATAGATATTTCTATATAAGATAGATACTTATTTATTTATTTATTCTCCACCTTAATTTAACGTTTGAACGTATCACGTGATTTTCATATTTTTAGCGCGCATCGTATCTATATCACGAAAGTATACGACTAGCCAATAGGAATAAGTATGAAAATATTCGTTAATCGAGCAGTGGGGAAAGGGAGTGACGAGTGACTACGAATTACAATTAGCGACACAACAAATGAAAGCGTGACGTGAATACGCTGGTTTGCCATACCACGTCGGGATAATGTCGTTCGAGAAGAAAAACGTTGTTCGTTTGTAAAGCAGGCTACGTGAAAAGCCCCGTAATTTAATCGAGGCACTGTTTTATCGCACAGTTGCCAGAAAATGGAAGCAGACTATCAACCGACGCTAAGCCCAACGCGAACTTTGACAGGTGAGCTTATCCGCCGCGATTGTTGACGTTGCTTTAGGTGTCAAATAAACGTCACACCAAAGTACAATATCGCCGAAAATCGTGATTGTAAAAAAGTTCACCTGGCATCGACGTTTTTCTGTTCGTTCTAGCGAGAAAACATTTCACGATGGATCTCAGTCTCCTATGTGGAAAAGCACATCGATAAGTGACGAATAATTCGCGTATATGACACGATAGTGCGTATTAAAAAAATTTCAGATTTGATCATAACTTGACATAGTTTCAGTCTTTCGTTCAAATATACATAAACGTATCAGCAGAAAATCCGTTTTTTTTTTTTTAAGTTCCACAATCGTAGTGATTTGTAAACATGGATGAAAAACCATCAAAATATTTATTGAAGATCATATATACCGTGTAATGTGATCGGGGGAAAATTGATATATAACGAGAAACCGCGAGATGTATACTAGTCATCAATTTATTATGATACTTGTTTTGCAAAGATGTTTCTTTTTCTTTTTTTTTTTTTTCTTTTTTTTTTAATATTACTTAACATCTTTTAAGTACCTATTTATAATGCAAAACCACTGATTGAATAAATAATTGGCAATGGCTGATGTAGTGTTTTGTGATTCATTGATACATATTTGGTGTAGACAATAATGCGCATACTTCTGTTTGTATGATAGCAATAGCTAATGACGTCGAAGATCCATACCCAAGTTTGTCAGATTATCATGATTATGAGCCCAACTTGGAGTTCGATGATACTGAGTTACAGACCACTTCAAATAATGGTAAGATATTTCAATATAAAAGAAATTCACATTACTAAGTGTAGAAAGTTAAAAGTAGTTTTATGTAATAGTGTAAATATGTAGAATATTATCTATGTGATATTTACCATGGAACATACTTTAATCTTTAAGTTATTCTTTTAAGAAATTTAAGTTAATTACTTGTGTTACTATTATATTTCTTTTGTGAATTCTTACATTAAATTCAAATAGGGTTTCACACAAATAATTATCTTATAATATAATTGATGTAATGATTTTATAGCTGTGCAACTTTTAGAAGAAAAATTGGACATAATTAGCAGTGGTGCTGGTACTGGGATAGATTATTTGGAGAGTCCAGTAAGCGATGGGACAATTGAAGAAAACTTTGAAGAAGCTTTGGTAGATGCTCCAGTTATCGAATCCGGTGTGTGACCTTTTATCTTCTGTTAGTAGCCACTAAATGTCATGGCATTTGGGGCTTAGCAGGTGAATTATGTAGATCATTGTACAGTTTATTATTGCATGGTATAAAAATGCACAAAAGCAAAGGTTAAATGACTCTTTTACTTGATCTGCAATTCATTCATTATTTTGGGTATTTATTTTGTAAAAAGAGTCAAAGGGAAACCAAAAGGAAATTTAATGTAGAAATAAAAAATTATTATGAATATACTCTTTCATGCTGAGTAGCAGAGGATCTTGCTGCATTGGATGGTGAACTTGCGGATGAAGAAGATTATCTTGATATATCAAGATATGGCATTGTAGAAGTGGTTGGTGATGATAGTGCTGGTCGTAAAATAATAGTAGTATCTGCATGTAAATTACCTCCTGTTGGGAAAGAAACATTTAATCATGCTAAACTTCTCAGGTTTGTGACATAAATATATGAGTATAATATATATATATATACATATCTTTTCTAAGATTTATTTCATTATTTTTAACAATACATTTATTTAACAGGTATCTCACACATACTTTAGACACATTTGTAGAACAAGATTATAGTTTAATTTATTTTCACTATGGTCTTACTTCAAAAAATAAACCACCATTATCCTGGTTATGGCAAGCATATAAAGCTTTCGACAGAAAGTATAAAAAAAATTTGAAGGCTTTATATCTAGTACATCCAACTAATTTTATTAGAATTGTATGGCAAATATTTAAACCAGCTATTAGGTAATTATTTCTTACTCAGTTAATGAATATTTTCTTTCAGTTACTATATTAATCTTGATATTATTGCCATTTCTTTAGTGCAAAGTTTGGTCGGAAAATGATGTATGTTAATTATTTGGAAGAACTGGCACAATATATTAATCTTGATCAACTTATTATACCTCCTCAAGTAATAGAGTAAGTGTTTCTTTTGCAATTATAAAACTTTTAGATTTATATCAATATTAATTAATTAAATTCATTTGTAGACACAATGAACAGCTAATGTTAAAGAACAAAAAGAATTTACCAACCAGTCCACCTCAGAGTGCGGTGACAACACCAGTTGGTACCACTCAATTTGGAGCAAGCCTTATTTTTATTAAAGAAAATAATAATGGCGATCCTATACCACCAATAGTGCGACAATGCATTGAATTTCTTGATACACCAGATGGTATGCTTATAATTATGTAATTTGTATAATTCAGTATCTTTCTTTAAAAATGCCATGATAATAATATTATCATATATCATTTCTTTGAAGATAACAATTATAATATTATCGCACTTATAGCACTAGAAACAGAAGGAATATTTAGAAGATCAGCTAATGTAGCAGTAGTTAAGGAACTTCAGAATCGTTGCAATCAAGGATTGCCTGTTGATTTCCAAGGAGACCCACATATAGCAGCTGTTCTTCTTAAAACGTTTCTTCGAGAATTAGATGAACCTCTTATGACGTATGAATTATATGATGAAATAACGCAATTTCAAGGTAAATATTAAAATATAATTTTGTTATTTATTGATATTGAGTATGACATAATATAAACATTTTCATATTCTCATTTTAGCTCTATCGAAAGATGAACGTCCAAGAAGAGTTAAAATATTAGTACTTGAAAAACTTCCAGAAGATAATTACCAACTCTTAAAATATATCGTACAATTTTTATCAAGGGTAAGCTATTACTTTAATGATTACGTGACTTATTATTTTCCTTCTTATCTATAATTTTATGATAAAATATATCAATATTTATAACAGGTAATGGACAGGTGTGATTTAAACAAAATGACATCAAGTAATCTCGCCGTCGTATTTGGTCCAAATCTTGTCAGAGCACCACCATCACGTGGAATGTCACTCTCCGCGATAGGTCCCATTAATCAATTCATAGACTTTTTATTTACTCATCAGGATAAAATATTTATTATATAAAGAAAATATAAAATCGAACGCTAAAGGCCTAATTTGGAACGAAATTAATATTTTATGTATGTTATAGAACAGAAATCCTATAAATTCGGCTGCCATGTTTGATATTGTATAAAATTTACATAATACAACTTCGAAGAAAATTTTATAGGATTTTTATTGAAAAATATGAGAAGTTCCTGAGACTTTCATTTTAGAATGTAAAAGCGAGAATCTCTTTTAGAATCTTCGAAGTCATATCAAACTTGTTGGAATTCGAAGCGAACGTAACAATTCGTGTATAATATTCATATTTAATTATAACATTCGTACTTTGTTGATTAAAATATTTTTATATTCAAATATACAGATAGAGAAATACCTGCATACCTAATGTCACAAACAGCGTTTAATTATACAGCTTGCACAAAATTTTTTTCTAGTAAATTGGTATCATAATTTCAGGATTAACATAAGGGACGTTAAAAGCAATGTAAATGGTCTGGTTGCTACGCAATTCAAAAGTGTGCAAAGTTATATAAAAATTAATGGTATACCAAAGATATATGAAAATATCATGAAATTATAAAATGTAGGATTATTTAAAGATAGCATAATATAGTAAAACTAGACGAGCAAATTACGATGATGTACAGGATGCCTTGCTCGCATAATTTTATTAACGTAAGAATTAAAATGGCAAACGTCGCAAAAGTCATGATAATTACATGTTATTATACATAGTTGATTAATATAGCCAAAGCGAAAAATAGTAATAAATTAGTAACTATTAATAGTATATGGCATCCTTTGTATTAACATTATGTGTGTGTATGTATATATATATATATATATATATATCCAATATATATACAATATATATATATACACAGAAATTAATAGCACTGTATACAATTTTAGTCTGATTAAATGAGATTGTTCTTTTAATAATACATATAAATATAAAGAATCTTTCGGTGCATTGTTAAAATCATATTTAAATTAAATTTAAAATAACAATAAAATTTCTCATTTTTCAGTAAATAAGCATTAAGTTACTAATGTGATTAGAACGTGTTTATGTAATACTTGGTCTGTAACTTTCATACAAAAAAAAACTATAACAAGTTCAAAAAGCAAGAGAATAACTTACATGAATTTTTGCTAATTCAAAATAGTAACAAATGATCGAAATTAATATTCGTTATTACGGTAATTTAACAATTAGACTAAAATCTTTGTCAGGGTATCATGTAATATAATGTTTAGCATTACTGTCTGTTATCATTTGAAAGATGAAAGACTTACAGTAATCTTTCTACTGTCATATACATATATATATCTTTGTACATTTTCTTAAATAGTCCTGCCATTATGGGTTTCTGGGATAAAATAGGGGCTCATCGCCTAATATGTTCTCTGTTATGGAAAAAGACTAACCCAGACCTATATAGAACTGACACAATTCAATTACATTCCTTGTTATTAATAGAATGAAGATATATTGTATTAAAATATATAATTATTTATATAAAAATATTAGGATATAATTTGTATATTACATAATGTATAATTTTCTAATCATTCTTTCTAATGTTTCAAATTTCTTTCTTATTTACGAATATAAGTAGTCCATTCGTATATTTACATCTATATATTTACACTTAGTTATTTAAAATTGTTATGAAGAAATGAATCATTTAACGAATTAACGATTATGTTGCTACTATAGATCGATTTGTGGATGTTTATAATCCATGTATGTACCTGTGATAGAATAGAATATTGTACTTTAGACTCACGAATACTGTGCATGTAATTAGTAAATTCTTTACTTTGTAACTAATTACAACCTAATCTGAATTACAAATTACAAAACATTCCCAAGAAATAACATCGTATTAAATACGTGTATATGTTAATTAACTTTTTATTAAAACATAATAGTATTTAAATATATATACATTTATATGACAGAAATACATACATCTAATAATTGTAATAAATCTTCTAGCTATATGATATATGTGGATAACAAGATATTTGGTTCATGAGTCAACTGAGGCTCTATCAATGTAATTGAATATCGAAATACATAAAAAATCAACTCCCAAAATATAATCAATATTTCTTACCTTACACTCAGTTAAATTACTTAGGCTTAGTAGTTTATATCTATTTTATTTTTTGTTCCTTAAAAAATAAAATATTAAAAATTTTGTGATATATATATATATGTGTGGTTTATCAATATGTGTATGTACATATACATACATGCATGTATATCTACACACACTTTTATATATAAGACTTGTTCAAACTTAGAACCAATTGCAATACAGGTATTTGGAATTAAGATGCATGCGAAGAACCACTACAACAGGAACTCTTAGTTGGTTCAGTTTCTTCAGCTTCATCTTCAACTACAACAACATTGCGACGTGTACTACTTGTTCTTGTTAATGTAGACTTTTGTTCCATCAGATCTGCATGTTCTATCATGCGCAGTGTTAATTGAAAAAACATTTCTTCAATATTTTCACTTAGTTTGGCAGAAATATGAAAGTGCATAGCTCCAGTTTTATTAGCAAACCTAATAATCAAATTTTACATTAAAACAAATTTGAAAGGAGAAGAAAAAATAAAAAATTAAAAGAAACTTACTCTTCTGCTTCTTCGGTACAAACACGTCTATCCTTTTCAAGATCTATTTTATTTCCGGCAATTGCTAAACAGATTCCACTGCCTAACATTTTCCTAAGCTCTGTAACCCAATTTATTACCTGTGAAATGAACGTTAATATAGGATATAAGAAAGTAAAATAATATTTTTCTTTAAATCTTTACCCTCTGAAATGTATCGTAATCAGTAACATCGTAAACTATAATGGCACCATTTGACATTCTGTAATAAATTGGTCCCAATGCATGAAATTTTTCTTGACCAGCTGTATCCCATATCGCCAGGTTTACTTTTTTTCCGTGTACAGTCAACTTTTTATTTAAAAAAGAAGCCTGAAAGTATAAAAGTTCAGAATATTTCAATATTTATCAGAACTGACAATTTACCAATCATGAGAACATTACATTATTATATTATTCGTACATGAACAAAAAAAAACAAAGAAATATAAATTCCAAATGTAGATTAAAGTTCAAAATAACGATATGAAACATTAACCACTTTTTACCTGTAATGTACTGATATGTCTATCGTTAAATTTGTTTTCAACGTATCGTAATGCAACAGAGGTTTTTCCGACACATCCTTCGCCGAGTAACACGACTTTGAAATTATAACCATTACCAGTACTACTAATTGGAGTGGCCATAATTTGCATATAACTAATATATACACTTAGAAAACAATATGACAGTCGTAATTGCGCAGAATAATCGTTGATAGAACAATTTATAGAGTATATTGACGACTGACGATCATAACGATGTGATATCCACGGGTGGGGCCCCTCATGCGGCTTTGTCCCCCTCTACGCTAATTCTCTAAGCAGTGGGGCAGCTTACGCTTCTCCTTCTATATATTTCGCAGTCACATATTTTCTCAATTTATACTCAATTCATGTACATGAAATAAACTATATCTGCATTCTTACAATATTTCCATTAAGTAAGAGCAATCATAAATAATCATCTTATTTTACTGTTTTGAAAATAATAGAAAAATTCTATATTAATTTCTCCATATTAGGAGCACGAAACTCGTGCGGATCCACACTGGACTCATACAACATAACAAGCGTCTTGGTTTCCTTGACGACAAAAACAAAGTGGGGGAAATGCATCTTATTCATATCATAGGCTTCTTATTAAAGTTTGAATAACAGCGATTTAGAATTGCCATGAACTTGTGGTAGTAATGATAGTAGTATCTCTACTGAATAACATGAAAATAAAAATAATTAGCTATTTCCATTTAAATAATTATTTACCAAGTAAAAAAATGCAAGCATCTATTATTGCTTCTAATGTATCGCCGGTAGATGGCAAATTATAAGTATTTATTAAGTCTTCATATTTCATGTCTCGAAGTTCAAAACATATTCTGATATTATTGGACTTCTACTATGAATGTCTTACAAGTCGAAGAATTATAAATGATTCATATTCAATAATTTCAACGTTACTCGAAAAAGGAAAAAATTCTACATGCTGAACGTTGATAAAATTTATCTTTGGTTTATAAAATTAAAAAAGATTTATGTTACGTATAATTTCTTTTTCATCATGTTCGTTATCTACGAAGATGGCGCTAATATCACTGTTACTAAGCTACCGCAATTTTATTCAAATTATTCTGACAAAACACATTTTCCTACGTGTATCGTCAAATTTGTCGTTTATATATAAACTTTCGTGCTAAAATTTAGCTAAAATAATTGATTAAATTCTATTTGTATCTTAAAAAACCGTAATTTTTACTGTTCTAGAACCCTGGTGGTACTTTATCGAACTGACGTCCGACAAAAATCAAATCCTTCACCGGAAATCAAACTTATACAAGTAAGAACAAGTTTATAATTTAAGTTCCGTACATTATCAGTATACGTCAAATATAATATATAATAAATTTTTTTATAAAAAATATATCTACTAGACGTAAATAACGAGCAACGACAACGTAAAAATTACAATTTCTTATTTGGTGCATATGGACGCTCGTTTGACTAGGACATGCAACAGACCCAGCGCCGTGAGCCTGCGCAAAGGAGCTCTCAAATCTGGCCGTCACCTGTATTGAAAAGGTAAGTACTCTGCTGTCATTAATCTCAACATCTTAATATGAATTTCGTGAACACGTGTGAGAAGAATACGACGTATTGATAACGCGACATATTGTCAGCAGGTTTGTGGATTGTCATACGAAATTACTCATGCGTTTATGATAAATATGTTCGGAGATGTCAGCGTCTTCGGCTCCGGGCTCTGAATCTGCCAGGCTGCTGTATCATCATCGATACATTTGACATTTATTTTTCATTCTCGTCTCTTTATCTCTTATTCTTTTAATCCGTCTTTGATACACGTTATTACAATCGTTGAAATTTCAGTGGTTTATGTCAAGTGTAACGAGAAACTTTCACCAGATCGTAGGTACCGTGTACCTTCATGGATTTTTCGTTGTCGGCACTCGTCATTCCATTGACAGGACACTGAATAACGTGCAGAAAGTACCGTTCGTATAACTTCTTGGAAATCTACCGGTTGTTACGTGTTATTCATCTTTCAGACCAACGATGATTCCCGCGTTTTACCTGCGCGGTATTCCACTTGGCAAGTAGACTTGTTTGTTTGTGCGTGCTGTATCATCTGTCATGGCGTGCCCGCTTGTGGCGGGTATCATATCATTGACTTTTCCAATTGTTGTAAGCTAAAGATATATGTCAGTTGCTATCGTCGCATACGTTGCTCGAGAGGAGTCGTTCAAATAATTTTTGAGAGACTGATCGAAGAGAATATCATATTTATCTAATATTTCGAATAAACATACTGTGTATTCGTTAGGACGGGGTTGGTTAGAACGGAGGGAAGGGAAGGAATCGACGATGGCGGCGGACTGTACCGTGCCACGCGCCATGTCGGTCTCTTGCTCGCGCACGTCCTTCGTTCAGTGCACTACGTTTGTCTGTAGATTTCTTTTTTTGTCTTTGTGAAAATGGCACACGATCTGTCACAATTGAACTTCAGTAGGGATCCATATACTTGTAAAAGAATCCTCGTAGTTCCATCCTTAATGTTATATACGCTTTGAAAATTGATCAGTCTTTTTACCTCCGACAAAATAAAAAAAAAATTGAGTCGAGACATTTTTAGACGGAATCGCGGTCTTTGAGTTTATGCACTGTTATACCAGTGCACGCTAAGTATCGTCTCTTCTTATGAAAACTTCTATCAATATAACTATCTTGATCTTCTTTTTTGTTTATTTCACTTTACAATATTAATATTAGCTTTGTATAATATTGAAAAGGTGCTTTCAATCCGAAAAATTAATTTTGTAAGAGTATTCGATGATAGTGTTGAATTAGGGGCAATTTCGTTCTACGTTAGTATCAAAATTATAACCGTCTACATAAGTATAACAATGAGATTTTTATCATTTATTTATGGAATGGTTTGCATTATCATATTTACATTTTTATTTATTATGTATAATGATTGTTCTTTGAAAGCGGCCATTCATATGGATACAACATTTTTGTAATTATCAAATTTAAAGCTATTATTCTCTCGTAAATATTGTCAATTTATCATACATCATGCAGCATGTTTTATCACTTATGATTAAAAATATTTGTAAATGTCAATCAATTATTAATATTTGATAGTCGAAGGATTTAAAATTATGTTTCAAAAATAATCGAATATCGAAAGATAGTAACAATTTGATTATAATTTTCAAATGCTAAGGTAGAGAAATATGTCTTCATGTTTTTATTCTGACCAAAATACCGGAACCTGTTTTATCATAATGTAGGTCATCTCGATCAAATACTTGCGACATCGTTAAACATCGTTTCAACGAAATCGAAGTTTCTCAGACTGCAGTTATTTATATTATTGATTACGATTTTATTCATTCTTCTGCCATTGTACGTATAGAGAAAATGTACCTATGTTTATTTCTGCAAGAACGCATATACATAATTTGGTGACATGTATTTACATCGAGGGCTGGTACCTTCCTCTATTTTTAAAACCGTAGACAACTGTAAAAGTGAGAACGAAAGTTGAACTACTGAGAGTTAGCATGTCAGGGACACGTTATTCGGATATTGTGCACTTTTTATCTTTGATTCATTCGCCCGTTTGAAAACGTTTAGTGTCATATTTGTAACAAGATTATTATATTCATATTTATAAACATAATTCATATAACGGCTACCTGATATGTAATATTTATATACGCCGTAATTGATACACGTAGTTAATGGTTAATAACAATATATAGAAAATGCAAAAACTATCTCATTAATATATTCAAAATCTACTATTTTATTTTTTATCATATTTTGCTACAAAAAAATAGAAAATTGATTAATATGATTCAATTAACATATGATAACATAATATGATCATACAATATGTAATATATATATGTAATATGTAAAATGTGGGAAAAGTATCTCATTAGTATATTCAAAATTTATTTTCCTATTTTTTTATCATACAAGTATTTTACTACAAGAAATAGAGAATTGATTAATATGGTTAATTATATACAGTAAATATCTCACACAATACAGTTGAATAGTTTGATCATAGATGTCGCGAATTTGTTATTGGTTTTTATGATAGGAGGCGGTCTTGACATTCGGTTTGTAAACAAATACAAATGAAATATAGGTAATGTTTAATATGCGTGCAGCCAGGTCAGAGATCCGAGTCGTATCGGGATGAAGAGGCAACCGATCAACAAACCACGTGGCAACATCGCTATACCCTCCTCTTTTTTCCCCTTTCCTGTTGCTTGATGTCCCTTACATCGTCTCCCACTATAATCATCGACTGCATCGAGGCGAAAGCACATTTACATTTTTTTGCGTACAGTACGTTGCAACATTCTTGCTTTGAGGTTTCAACTACCGATGGCGCCACTCCCAGAATCAGTAAAAAAATACATACATATGTTGTATATTGAAAGAAAACTAAGGAAGATTTATAAGTTCATATTCAGGATCGTAGATAATACATCACGGGAGTTCTCTGTCATGTTTTATGTTTTTAGATTGAATTTTATTCCATATCTCAGTTTCTCCATTATGTTAACCTACTAAAGTCTATGTTAACGCAACGTTACATTTGTAATTTCTTTTTAATCGATTCACATTATTATTATTATCGAATACATATGTTGTGGCTATTATGATTAAGAAAAGAAATTCCAAGTATTTACTCGATATTCTATCTAAATTTTACAACGTTATTAAGATCGAAAAAATGGGGTATTTTGTAACATTATGATAATTCTTTCTTTTCTTTAAATTACAACATTCCTTTTCGTGTCTTCTATTTATAACGAACTTTTACAATATCTATTATTCTAATACATCTTTGGTACTTTGGCAGAACAGTATTTTACTTTATTTACATTTTTTTCTAATAATACATTTATGCACACATTTACACATTATTTTATTGCTTGTTGCTTAGTGGTTTAATCAGAATTATTTAAGCTTAATTTTTATGAAATTTTTATATATTTCTCCGAATGAAATTATTCTAATTTTATGATTTTAACATGTTTTAACATGTATAGAAAGAATTTTATGCTTATGCAGAGAGGATATATTTTTATAGATTATAATAGTAGGATATCGTTCATTGGATGGAATCCAAAAGTGCATGCATTATCAACGATACCTCAATTCGAATCATTGAACATTTTGTTACGCTCCTGAACAATATCATCCTTGAGAAAAACAAGGACGGATGGGTAACGTACAGAGCAAATTCGGCATATCGAAGGAAAACTGGTTTACCTTCACGTAGTACTTATTACGATACTTGTCGAATGAACGCCAGTTTCTGAAATGTGAACGCATTTCTAAGTACGCAATAAAGTTGCCGAAATAAAGTACACCCCTCTAGATTGTAAAATTTTATTGAATGTTACCTGTGATGCGCCACACGTCACTGACCTGCTTTTGAAATTGAATTAAGACAAAAGCCATATGGCATACAATGTGAATAAACAGATGCAATAAAATATTCTTTAATCAAAAGATTCGAAAAGAGATATTTATGAAAACCAAATCACGTTGACGAAGGTTTTGATATTTTCCATTATACATGTTCAATATACGTATAGTAAACGATAAAAGAAACAATATTTATATACATTCTTAAATATCATGATAAGGTAGAAGCATTTCAAGAGTTTGTAGGGAAAACAAGAAATAATATTTTGGGACATTCCATGTTCATCATATTTACACATTATTTTGTTGTGGTTTCACGATTCCTAGTTTTAGATACCAGTTTTACCGATATACCATAATTTTCTCTATTTCTTTTCTTTTCCTCTCAAAGTGATCAATCTTGACCGAATAGTCACAAAATGATAATCTTAACTATTATATCTTTTTGTTAATAAATGTAAAGCATATTTCTGTTTAGAATAATTTAAAAGTTTTAGCGTCTATAATAATAGATAAAATTATATATAATAGTTAAATGAAATTATATTTTCTTCATTAATCTCTCTCAAAATGACACAAATCTTCACACTATAACGATTCTATAATTAGTTTAACAATGATGGATATTAGTATGATGAAAAGGGAAGAAGATATATATTTGTGTCCTAATACATCGTACCCTTGATTCAGCACATTTTATCAATAACGTTTAACATAGATATTAACAATAGTGTAGTATAATATAAAACAAGTGACTTTGGTGATTCTATATAGAAAAAAAGTGTAAAGTGTCGATTTCCTTTAGCACGTTGTTTTTCTTTGCAGTTTTATCGTGTATAATATAAAGTGGGGATTCGTGAGATTATGGACGCCCCCTAGTAGCATGCGTGCGTCAGAGAACGTAGCGTCTTGCACGTATACACTGTCAAGCCGAAATCGCGGTGTTAGTTACAGACTGGCAACAAATCGATGTAAACAAGTATAATAAAGATGGTGACGATCAGTGGTTTTTTCTTCGTGACAAATTATCGCGAATGAACTTTTTATATGATTTTTACATACTGTACGGACAGAAACGGAGCTAATTTTGATCTACTGTCACGATCATCGAAACATGCTGTTTTCAGTAAAGGTACATTATTTTCAGGACGCGTTTAAACGTACGGTTCACGATTATGTTATACATGTATGTTCCTATATGCAATTCTTCTTTGTAGGTAATTACTTACAATAATAAACATAAACCGATAATAAATTGTGAAAAAATATATTGGAATGAATTTGGTTGGGATAAACTTTTATTGGTTTTTTGTGAATTTGTTATCATGTGATATGCTTTCTTTATGTAAGATTCTACAAGATTTTAATCTGATTGATTGTATGTTGATTTAAAAAATGTTATTTAATGTTTCAACTTTTTTCAGAAGCAGTTTGAAAATAACGTGCAAAATGTTTAGTTTTCATAAGCCAAAGGTGTATCGATCTAGTACTGGATGCTGCATTTGCAAAGCCAAATCCAGCAGGTAAGCAACATAACATAATTTTAATAAATACAGTCTTATATATAATGTATTGTTTTACAAATTAAATTATCGTAATAACGATCTAACATTTTCTTGTTTTATTTACAGCTCAAGGTTTACAGATAGTAAAAAGTATGAAGATGATTTTATGGAATGCTTTCAACTTGAGGAAAGAAGAACTGGAGAAATTTGTAATGCATGTGTACTTTTGGTAAAAAGGTGGAAAAAATTACCTGCAGGAAGCAATCGTAATTGGAGACATGTAAGTTTTAATAAATATCAATTGCATTAGTTGATTATACACATTTATTCTCATACAAATTAAATACGATTATGTACAGATAAATTTTTTTGTACTTTACAGGTTGTAGATGCACGTGCAGGACCTGGTATCAAATCGTTGACAAAATTTAAATCAAAAAATAAAAAGAAAATGAAAGATATACCAGAAAAGTTTGAAAAGATCATGAAAAAGAAACACATGTATTTGAAAGCAGACAGAGATCGAGAACAAAGCCCAGCAATGAGTGATGATTTAACAGGTTGGTATTTAACAAGTTTGTATTTTTAAATAAAATGTTTTAAAACTCTAATTTTACGATTATTTTTTGCTTTGTTCTTTTTTAGAAGATTATTTGAATGGAGATGGTAGTAAAGGTTCAAGTCGAGTTGGTAGTCCTATAGATAGTGATGATATTCCAGTAACTGAAAAACAATTAGATATCCAAGATGATGCAGAATCAAAGGATGATATAACCGTCAATGGTTTTATTGATTTAACATATTTCAAAAGGTTAGTCTTTCATTGTTAAACAGTTAAAAAGTTTTTAATAATTTATAAACACAACTTGATAGATTTTTTCTTTGGTATTTGAAATATGTATACTTTTTTATTTATTAAATTCTAAAAAAAGCTCTTCATAAAAGATTATACAGCTATATTATTTTAGGGAGATTATTTGCTGTGGAACAATATTCAAAGGTCCATATGGAGAAGTAATAGTGGATCCTTCATTGATTAAGCCTTGTATTGGTTGTATAGCTAGACAACAACGACAACAACAAACGAATGCATTAAGTTGCAGTCCTGTACATAGTTCTGCATCTGCCAGTCCTGTTCACAGTTCTGCATCTGCTAGTCCTGCTCATAGCGTAGAGTCTGGTACAGAGGCAACAGTCTCTAAGCAAACAAGCAAAACGTTTAGTGACTCATCATCTGATTCCGGCTACGATGAATCTTCCAACCAAGGAGTTGGTGAGAGTAAAATTACCAAAATTATTCAGAATGCAAGTGCTACTGTAAAACCAGCAGTTAAAATACAACCATTGAAAAGTGTTCAACTAAAAGCTATACCAGTATCGGAAGCTGTCAGGTTAAAAACAGATGTGCCAATTAAGTTGGTACCTATAAAACAAATCGATCAATTATCTTGTAAGCCATTGTCTTTAGTTTCTTCTGCTAATGTTACTTTAAGCAGTAGTACTTCACACTCCATCGTTACCGTCCCAAGTAATCCACTTGTCGATTTTGCCATGCACGCAGCCTCCTCCAGGCAATCAGTCTCTAATTAATGTCAGTCTCTCATAGAATTTTAATTTATTTTTTTCTTATATAGTTAGATATATGCTATGATGGAAAATTGTGTGTTATGTATGCTATTATTACTATCCCAGATTACAAAGGCTCTGGATAAGATTGTTTAAGTTTTATCATATCGAGCACAAAGAGTTTATAATGTTATAAATGGTGACAAAAATGAATTCTTGTAATTAGAATAACTGTTATGACATACAGTAGATAGATAGTGCTCTTAGGGATGGTTGCGTAAGATTCATGTCCTTGATCGTTGGTTATTAAAAAATATATATATAAATATATAATTATATATATGATATTGTCTTTATGGACGTGAATTCTTAAATTGTATTCCACGTCTGTTAGATGATTTTTAAGAATGATAGTTGAAGAAGAGCACAATGTTTCTACTGAATACCGTTTGTAGCATATATAAAATCCTCATAAACTGCCATGCATTAATTGCTAACTCTCCACAAATGACTCCCAAATGTGGAAAGTTATCAATTATTTTATAAGTTTAATAATTAGCTACGTACATCAAAATACTGTGATGACATTGTAATTTAATATGAGATATAAGATTATTATTCAGCAAGTGGCAGTTTATACTATCTTCGTCCTAAGTATTAGTTAATGTACTCTATGGTATACAAGTTTTCTTATCCATAGCCTTTTGTTTTCTGGGTTATCTATCATTGCAATTGTATATGCGAATATTTGTGTAGAAGTTCCAAGATGCCAATCACGTTTCAAACATTTGGGTCCAAAAATTTAAAAAAAAAATTCACTTAGGGTCATGATAGCTACATTGTACCAGATGCATTTGATATGATCCATATAAAGGTCCATGACGTTAAAATTAAGTAATTCAACTTAAGAAACGAATGTGTTCAGGTACTGTAAATCCTGACCCACTAATAGCAATAATATGAAGAGTAACTTTATAATAAAATAAATGAAGTCTGTTGAATAGCATCATATCAATATGATGATATATTTAGGCAGTATTATTAGAGAGAGAAATTGAATGAGAATATGGCAATCAGATTGGCAAACTGGACCAGCAAAACTTTGTTATAATATTTCAGGGTGACTGCAGCATTAATATAAAAACAATTAATTAATACCAGAGTAACGACATATGGAGTAAGAGTAATGCTAAGTAAGTGAAAACTGTTAGTTCCTAGTTTTCAAAGATGGGCACATAACCGAACAAAAGCACATAAAAGTACCTGTTGAAAACAGATTTCTGTGATTATTGGAACATTTGTATTCTATTTTTTTTTTTCTTTTTCTTTCTCCTTTTTTTGATCAATAGATAATCTTATACGCACAATGATTATTCAAATCGAGATATATATATATTTAAACCAGGAGTTATTACAATTTTTTTAGAAACATATTTTATAAGATACATCTAAAATAACATGTAAACTCAATATTACAAAAAAAAGTAGCAATTCTTCATTTCAAGTTAAAATAATCATGAAACCAAAGATGTGTGAAAGATATGTATTTATTTTATGTTTGGGACAGAACCCGATGAATAATATAAATTTTTATTTGAATATATTAACTGACTGTAGAATCAGAATTAAAATTACACATGTGCAATACATAGCAATTGATTTTATGTAACATTATGCATGATACAAAGTTTTTTATAATCAATTAAATTTTAATAATAATCTACTTCTGGGATAGTAGCAATTTTTATAATATTTCTCTCACACAGGCATTTGGTTTAAAATTTTTAAATGCCGCGTTTTTGCTGCCCATCTGGCTTAAGCTCATTGACAATCGTTATTTAACAAGGAAACGATAACAGTTTTTCATATAAAATCAAACATCGAAACTATGATTTGTATAAGGACAACGTTGATGACTTTGTCCTTTTACAAATTTTAATTGTACATTTGTTTGGACTAGGAGACTTTATGATCTCTTTACTGTGAATATTAATAACTATGTTTTTGTTGTAACTCACACGTTATGATTTATATAACAATTAATATATGTCACAAATAAAGGTTGGATCATAGGTTAGTAAATCATATGTAATTAATAGTATATATTGAATTTTTAAAAAGCGAGAATAAATTTTAGAACTTAAAAGAGCTCATATTACAATTAAGATTTCTATAATATACTCGTTCAACTTATAACATGTAATTTTTTAAAGCGATCTGTATAAACTTTCTATGATCCTTCCTTGAAACAAATAAGAAATACTTGTTTAATTTATTTATTTTGTAAGTTTATTTACTTGCAATATATGCTATTCCTTTTTTCTATATAAATTTATATATATTTTTATACAAATTAATCTCTGCTTTTTATGGAATAAACTTTCTGTATCACTGCCAGAAAAGAGGGACACAAAGAGGAACATTTGATTCCAGGTCAATCTGCTGGCAATATTCAATGAACTATTTATTTTCAATTAGCTTACATATATATACATATATATAATATATATTAATCTATTATTGAGTTATTTACATCTTAAGAGAAGAACATTATAAATGGTGCCCACAGATTGATTAAACATTAGGAAAACATTATAAAATAAGCTTACATAAGAAAATTTTGTAACGAAT
Source organism: Bombus difficillimus (assembly GCA_014737525.1). Classification (NCBI taxonomy): domain Eukaryota; kingdom Metazoa; phylum Arthropoda; class Insecta; order Hymenoptera; family Apidae; genus Bombus; species Bombus difficillimus. The sequence continues at coordinate 771,369 of JACXIT010000142.1, forward strand.
ACAAAAATGGTCTCTTGTTTAAAGTAACATAATTACGTGATACATAAAGAATACAAATAATTGTGTGTTTTTTAGTGAAAATGTGAATGATAAATTAAAACTTTATTCATTACGAAGAGTATATATGATATATCGTACAAGCAGCTATTGAAGATAATATTACATGCTATCTGTTGTAAATAGCTGCAGAAAAACATCAAATTATATTAAGTAGCATAGTGATGTTGCATTAAAAATTTTAAAAAGTATTTAATTTCCAATTATTCAGATGTCTCTTGAAAATAGAACTAAGTGAAAGGGAAAACAATCGAAATTTCTATGCATTGCTATCATGTAATTTGAATTTGATGTCCCTTGGTACAGAGAAATATAGCAATTGAAATACATTTAATATGTTTTGATTTAAAGCAAATCTCGAGGAAATTGTTAAATGGTATAGTTTGTGAGATTTATTGGAACGTCTTGTGAATATGTCGCGAGAATTCAAAAATGATGTACTTAAAAATTTTATTTGTCTTCCTAAGCGATTTTTTTCTTAAATTACAAATAATTATAAATTATTGTCTACTATTGAAACTACTGGTAAACTATTCATTCTGATAATTACAAATCCAAGAATTGATGACCGTTTTTCTCGAGATTGATTTCTTCATCATTTCAATAAATTTTACAAATCATAGTTATTTTTCAAGAGAACAAAGGCATCACGCAAGTCTCTTTAATGTACATCGCTCGAAATTTATAATATGTCAATTTTCTTCTGTTGTGCAAAAGTACATAATGGAAAAAGGCTTTTGGAAGAATAAAGAAAAATCAAACCGTGAGAGAAAATTGACATAATTTACTGATTTTTATATGAAGATTTTATTACACATATATACATTCGCATAGTTTGAATACATCGTGTACGTTAACGTTGGAAAATGTACTCAAAACCTGTAACAAAATAAGAAGAAACTATTATGATCTATGATATTCGAAAAAAACATGTGATTTTGACAAAAGAACTGCATGACTTTGGCGGATCGTTATTGTCGAATTGCATTACATCTTTTCACGATCGTATTTCACAAAAATGTCCCTTGAAAAACAAGAACTGCTAATTGATTAATTGAGCGAGAGGGAGAGAGAGTAAGAGCGCGTGAGCGAGAGAGATACAAAACAATTAAAAAAAAAAAAAAAATGGTGCAAGTATTTTACTACAGTGACCTGGCAGATTCCGATATTAAAATATTTTGCGATGAGAAACGTAAGAACGATTTTTCCCGAAGGAATATACTGTGCAAGCTTCTTTTCTATATCGATCTTTTGTACAACAGAAATTATTTAGAAAAAGAAAAAAGGGAAAAACAGAGGATCGTAGGTGACACAAAAAATTCTATAATCAATCTTACGATCCGTACATAAAAATTTGTCTGACGAACAAAGAATGGTCATTTTCTTTTTCTTTTCTTTCTTTTTTTTTTTTTTTTTTGCTCTTTTNTTTTTTTTTTTTATTTTTAATTAAATAAGTTTCGTGTATAGGTACTGATGTATCGCATTAGACTTCTTTTTGTTTTAAATTCACATACATCGAGAGAGAAAGAGACAGACAGATTAAAAAGGAATGGCAATTTCGAAGCATGATATAGCATGGAAAAACATGTATAATTGTGATGTACACAAGCTCACGAAAATATTCGAACGATGATGTATATACATATATATAATTGAAATAGATACAGATCCTACAGAATAGATAATATATACATATTTTGAAATAGAAATCAATGAAATTTATATACATGTTCTCCATTTATAATAAATGATTCAATTTCAAAATATCTACTATATTATAGGATCTGTGTCTAGTTCGATTGTAAATACACCATCATTTGAATACCTTGTGTGTCCTGTGTATGTGTTTTATAAGAAGATCGATCTCGCAAGAACGTTTTAGCTGTATGGTGATAATGGTGATGATGATGATGATGATGATAATGAATTGACCATCGTGATTGTGCTGCAGCAGAAACAGAGAAAAAAAGCTTTTACATCAATTTATTAAAGATATAACGATTGTGAGACTGATCGATGTATTTAGAAGATAACTTTTATTTACATACAACTATTAGAGATAGGCGAGAATATATTGTACTATTCGTGCATATATTATTAATGAAATTCTAATGATAATAATAAGAAACGATGACTGCCGCAACAAATATATCTCGTTATCGCAATGATTATTATATACATACGGTATGGAACATTTGTACATACATACATATATATATATATATACATGTATACATATATATGTATATATGTGTGTATATATATATATATTAATTTTAGACTAACATGTCCAATTCCAATCATTGTACAATGATCATGGAAGTATTAAATCGTTGGTCGATTATCCCATGGTTTGTTTCCTTCTAAAATACAGCGCAACTAATGGGACGGTCGATTATTACGATTGAAAAAAAAGCAAAGTATACCACCTTTCGCTATGTACAACTTTGTAATAAAACGATTTTACTTTTAAGGAATCCATCAGTCATGCAAATTGTAAAATGATAACGATTGTACACCATGAAATTGTCATGGTGATTCTTAACGTAGTCCAACGCACATATAATTATATTTTATCTTGATTGATTCTTCTTTCTTTTCTTTTCTTTTTTTGTAGAAAAATTTATAGCTTGAATATAGATTGTATTTATACGTATTGTATATCTTTCTTTATTTCTTTTTTATTTTTTACGATATGTGTCGTCGACGTGACGTTAGAAAGAGCAAAGCAAACTTGACAAATCAACACCAATCATGAATCAATGAATTTGTATTATATCAATATCAAGAAGGAAAAACAAAAATGATATGTACTTCTATTACATATTATATATTATATACATATACATATACACGTATAGAAAAGTCTGTGAGATACCAAATTTTGATAGATAAATAAATAATATAAATCGTATATATATATATATATATAAATATAGAAATACTTAAAAGGGATGCGCAATATATTAAGAAATGTATCTCTTACTTTTATGTTTTTGGTTTATACAGATATACGAGAAAAGAATCTGTTATTATAATTATAATTATTACTATTATTATTATTATTATTATTATTATTATTATTACTACTACTACTACTACTACTACTACTACTACTATTGCTACTACTACTACTACTACTACTACTATTGCTACTACTACTACTACTACTACTACTATTATTTACGTCTTTACTGTTACGCTGTGATGATTAGTCAGTACGACGTATTTAAACTGTTTTTTTATAAAATGCATCAGCAAGCTGTTCGAACGATTGTAACTGAGAGTTCGCTATTGCGGGGATTCTCAAAAGTAGATCGAACGAGTATGAAGTTCATAAAACGTGATTGAAAACTGAGAACTCGTAAAAGGTAGAAGATTAAGATATCGAAGCATTTTGCATTTGAATGTCGCAAGTATTTTACTGGACGGTGATCTTGAGAGATTAAATCGAGCAGCTTTTTCAACCCTCCATGAAATGTTTCTATGTAGAATAAGCTTATAGAATTAAAATATATTTGACTGAAAAAATTATGAGGTTCTGTACCTTATCGTACATATTTACAAAAAAAAAAAAAAAAAAAAAAAAGAAATGAAAATTGTAAAAGTGCAATTAAATCGCTGTGGTGAAAAATATATTTCCTTAAGACCAAGAGAGTTTTAGGAAAGAAACAAAAATTGAATATCGAATGAAAGTGCAAAATGCTTACTCAAAATACTATATATGAATCCATATTGATAGTTTTTTTTGTAGAAATTCTTTGTATTCATGTCTTACTTAATAATAAAAAAAAAAAAAAAGAAAAATATAAGAACAAAAATTTCTAATTTGAAGCAAAATACAAAGGAGCAGAAACAAAATTTAATCGAACAAATGCATACGTAAATATTCATGACGTGTTAGGTGCGGTACCAGAAAGTTTGAGAAACCCTGCTCTACGAATTAAATTCTAAACCATTCTTCTTAAGTTCTAAGACATCGTTCTTAAATCATTAATTTTTTATTTTTTATACGAACCAATTAGCAATAATAATGGGATATTTTCATAATTTTCACGTAATTAGAGTGATAAAAAGTAAGTTTTTAAATCACGGAATCAAAGCCAAACAAATGCGTATATGATAGGGTGACTAAAAAACTATAGGCGCGCAATAATTAGATTTTATTAGCGTAAAGATCGTTAAATGGCCAAACTTCCCCCGGATATTTCTTTTCCCAATACAAAATAACTGTAAGTGACCGCAATAAGATCTTATAATTTTCCATACGTACCAATAGAGAATATAAGGAGCACATATTATTGTCATTACTCTTAGAGATACTAAATAATAATGTTTTGTAATTTATATATATCTTTACACGTCTATATATAATACATAAATACGTAAAACTGTACATAGAAATAATGGAAGTTTTTTACGTTATATCTACGATCTGATATATATATATATATAATATATTTACATGCATCTTATAAAATAATGCTTGTGTACATTGCATACTAAATGAACATTTTTATCTACCGCGTGATAAACAAAATCACGCGAGAAGTATTATGTACTTATTCCAATTGTTAAATATTGATTAAAATATTATATATAAAATTTATACAACTTTTCATGAATCATTGCATCGTATAAAATATGCATTTTCGATAAAATTTAGATAATTTATGGGTTCTATCAGTTTAATTTATTAATACTGACATCTGTAACATGGGCATACTTAACCGCCAAATTTATTATACGTTCGTTTTCTGGCAGCTTGTTTTCTTTATCCACTGATATCTATGACTTTAAGTATGATATTTTATGTTAAGAATATATATATTGCCGTCCTAACGCTGTCTGTTGTATATTTGGTGAATAAACGATGATAATTTTAGCAGCTTTTTGCGCTAGCTTCTCGCGTCTACTCTTTTAGTCTTTGATCAGATAGCGTTTAGGAATTTCTTTTCTATATAGCTATTTCTTTCCGACAACTTTGAATCTCATTTTGTTTTTGTTTTTGTTTCTGTTATTGTTTTTACCATTATTATTTTGTTTTTGCTCTTATATTCTTTTGCACAATCAGGTATGTAAATCTCTCTATTCCATACTCGGCCAAAATAGCAGAAAATATGAAATATATCCTGGGGATATGAATTCATACAAAAAGATTTAAGCATGAAAGAATTAACATTGAGCTTTATACAAATCTGCCAATTTCTGTATAATACCTATTACATACTTCGAAATTTATATCTCCATAATTGCCTTTGTTTTCAAGACAAATATAATACATAAGTCATCTTTAGCAGAGTCATATAAACAGTTCTTGACATTCATATATCGAAAGCATAGAAGGAATCGTTGAAAAATTGAGTCGTGAGAGATCAACATGGAAGACAAGAAGTCTCGTTCTGCTCATGCGTGACATGCTATGAATATCTCAGACAGAGACAGAGACACTCTACTCATCTCTGTCTGTACGCAAAACGAGACCTTTCCGAAGGAAATCTTGATCTTTTTCGATTTAAGAGATGGACAGGTTTTTCTAGCGAGTGTCTAGACCTATTTGTATGACCGTATTTTAAAGCATAAACACTATAAATATTATACAAAAATGATTACTACAAGTGCATGTACACATATACGCTATTCTTCCGTATCATGTTTTCTTCAGGAATATGTCACGTGTTAAGGGATAAACGGCGTGAGAATAGTCGTCATACCTATTCTGGTTGCACGAAGTGCATTGAGCTTTGCTAATGCACCTACTGTACAGTTTGTGCTTCTTCGCGATATTGTTGTTTCATACGTGAGTATATTTTCAACTTACTTTTTAAATAGCTTACAATCTTTGTTAAATCATTTTTATAAATTTCATGAATAAGAATTTATCAATGTTTTATAATTATAATATTACAAACAAAAAACTACTATGATACAATTTCTTTATATAATTATATATAGAATTTAAGTTCTTATAATATAAATAGATTTTTAAATATCACATAATATAATGTAGAGCTATAATCATTCAACATATTACAACAATAAAGCAATACGTACAAAATGCATATAAAAAGATCAGATCATTCGAAATAATATCAAAACAATGTTTTCATACGTTAAATACATTAAAAATATGTAAATTGGAAAGACTTTATTGTTAACTTCCGGTTGTATTGGAAATGTTAAAAAAGCCCTGTTACGCGAAGTTGAGATTGGTAATACTGTTCGTGACGTGAAGCAAGTGTTTATTTTTTTGGTTGCATACTGTTGTCACAGGAGCAATGTGCTAGATATTTGGTGTATCTCCCTTTATAGATAAAATTTTAAAATGATAAAGATCATCCGACCGCGATTAATAACCTTCGATGTCACTGGTACGTTGCTGATGACGAAATTGGAGGATTACGTTGAAATTGGTTCTCAGCACGGCTTGCCACTTGATCGACGCAAATTGGCGCGAAGCTTTAAAAACAGCTTTCATAGGCTTAGTCTAGAACATCCTGTTTATGGGAAACACACAGGCATCGGATGGGAAAATTGGTGGAGGCAACTAGTTCATAGTGTTTTTAAGGACCAACACAATTACATTTCGGATGCTACTTTAGATAAGGTGATAAAAACCATCACGATGTCGGAAATTTATATTTTACTATGAAACGAATAAAACAAATATTTCATTTGATTTTTTCACATTTAATTTTTAACAAACGATCATTTATATACAGTTCTGCGAAAGTATTAATCATATCTAGATATGGCTTAAAGGTGTTATTTATTATAAATGAAATTAATACTTTTAAGGATGAATTAAACTTAAAAACCGTTTTAAAAAATTGAACCTTGTAAATGAATACAAATCATTTATATTTCATTATTATCTGCTGCTTATTTTATTACTAATTTTATATCTAAGGAATATATTTTTATTCTTATTAACTTTAGTTTTGGATTTCCGTGATTAATAAAAAAAATATATATTATAAAATGAAGGAAGTACTATCAAAAAGAAAGAGAAAAATGATTACCGAAAGAACTTAACCCAAACTCATACCTACTATCGATGACCCTTTTTATCGTTATGACCCATAGGTTGCTAACAGTTTGATAAGATGCTATGGCACGAGTATGTGCTGGCACAAGTATCCAGGCACTATCGAGTTACTGGACTATCTTAGAAAAAAAGAACTGATTTTGGGAGTAATATCGAATTTCGATGAGAGATTGGAAACGATACTCGAGGATATAAGGATACGTTCTTATTTTTCTTTTGTCTTAACATCCTACGATTTCGGCGTGGAGAAACCAGATACTTTGATATTTGACGAGGCGCTCAGGTTAACAAAGAAACGACATAGTATAAACATAAGTCCCCAACAAGCGATACATATTGGCGATTCTGTCAATAATGACTACATTGGCGCTAAAGACGCGAAATGGAATGCAATTCTTATTCAACATGATAATGATGGGAACCAAAAAGAAATCCCTGCGGAGGACGTGTTTAGAAATCTTCGAGATTTGAGGGTACACCTTTCTACACTTTTAGATGGGGGCATGTAGTGTACGCGATTTAACGAAATGAATTTGAAACTAATATTTTAATCATCAAAAAATTCAGACGTTATTTCATCAAAATAACACACATATTTGTCTATGACAAAACAAATAATAGCGTTGATAAATATTATTAATATGTCTATTTCATGTTGAAAAAATTGACTGTTAGGAATAGAATTTTCTATATCGTATTTTACGAATATGAGAGCGTTTATTGTTAAATTATAAGATAAAATCGAGGAAAAATCTCATACGCTTATATACATAATATAATTTTTTATGAATATAACGTATTTTTAAGTTATACTCAATGAACATGTAAGATCATAATAACAGTTACGGAAATATAATTCAGATGATAACTAATGCCATACATACATATAGTTTTGTTTTATGTATATATAAATGTTAATAATATGTACCTCTTCATAGCAACATTTAATAATATGCTAGTATCACTACTAGCAAATGTAGTAAAAGACTATCTTGAAGAAAAAACATATCTTATCATACATTTATATTTTTATACAAATATAATTTTCTATTGCTTCTTTATTATTTTCATTCAACATATTAAACTTACGTGCTTGTATTCATTTATAAATTAACTGAACTTTTTATCAATTGTGAATCAAATCACATTAATGACAGTGAAACGATTACTGATTAAAAAACTATATAAATGTATGGGTGGACTTGCGTTATCACTTCCCATTTCCTGGTAAAACGATAATAGTCTAAATTGTCAGTATTTTATAAGTGATAAACGTCGAATTATATATATTGTACAATTTTTTTATATATAAAACAGTTTGTCAATACACGTCGTATTTGTTATCAATTTAGCATTCGTCTCTTTTCATTGTTATCCTCGATCGTTCATTCTCATTAACACAATATTATTTACAAATTTTTATAATAATGTTTTTAATAAAACTCTACTTTTCCACATACCCTATTTAAAGAAATTAAAAACAACAAATTGCAGTATATTATAGTACAATATTGATAATAGTAGAAAGAAGTCATCATTTCCTGAGTAATCTCTTTTTCACTTCCGTTCTAGCAAGATATACTGGTCACGAGCTCTAACAAATAATCTCTAATTTTCATTTCAACTAACAAAAATAAAAATCGCTTATAAATCATATTCTTAACCAAACATTCTAAATTAATATAAATCTATATATATATATATATATATAAAGAGAATATACTTTTTCAAATTCTTAAACGAATTTTTCTTATTGAAAAATTAAAATCTAGAAAGATGTTATTGCCTTATTTGTTATTGTACATTTGCATACAATATTGGTAATAATAAAATGCGAGATGTAACCCTAACGATTTGGTCGTTACATTTCTCTTGGCCTACACTTTCTACCAGGAGTGGCGGCACGTTACCACCACGAACATTGGCATCGGCACATTCGACTTCCCACAGCCTCACTCACGGACTCACTCCCGTTCAGTTTCTCACTAAGCTGTTGCATGGAGAGAGGCTTTCTTCATGGTTTTCCAATTCTCCGTCGGTCGAAGAGGTTAGAATAAGAATTCATTTCTTTGTTTTCGAAATTCGCGATGCTTGTGTGAATTCTGTTGACCAAAATACTAGTGAACACTTCGCGGCAAATTTGTGATTTATGCGATTGTGAATATCGAAATTTTACTGCTACTTTAGTAAAAAATTATTAAAGACAGATAATTTTTTTTTTGTTAAAGTTTTACTTTTATACTTAATAGAGTTGTGCAAATATATGAATCGACAATTTAACTTTTTAAATTATAACTTTATAAATGTTGTTTATTCGAATTGCAGTTCATGATTCATGATCTGAAACTTGTATTCGTAGAGAATCTATGCATATTTATCTTCTAGATTTTTAAAACTAAGTATCGTTAAATATAATATTTTAATTTTTAAGATTTTTGAAAAAAGTGAAAAGTGATGTTCGATTTTATTTAAACAGTCGCCACCTGTGTAATATTCTAGAAGTATTTTAATTTGAATTAAAAATTATTTAGACGATTTTATTACTTATAGTCTATAAAATTTTCGTACACAATTTTAATAACGTCTTTATTTTACGTGGTAATTTTATGTTGAGCGATTTCTATTCGCCATTCTTTCCAAGTTTTTATTTAGTGATTAATTCTTAATAGAAAAATGTATAAATATAGAATAGAATATAGGATATAGAATATCTTACTTAAATTGTAAAAATTTAATTGTTAAAATTTCATAATTTAAAAATATAAATTATAAATATGATAATAGCCTGTAACTTTTATAAAAGTTATATATAACTTTTTTTATATCAAGTTCGATATACTGAGAATGAATTACGACTCTGAGAGCTAATACAAAGATTAATGAACATTAGGTAGATAAGAGGCGATTCGCGGAATGCGGTCTCAGCAGTAAAAAATAAAAAATTATTGTTGGGGGTGTTCTTGTCGATGGGCCCGATCGAAAATCAGTGCTCGCTCTAATCTTCAAAAAAATTCAAAAAAAGTGGAAATTTGACGAATTTACCTCTGCCGAATAAAAGTGGATCGAAATTACGACAAAGAAGACTCATCGAACAAGGTTCAAACATGACTAGAGGAAGACATAAGAAGATGTTAATGTTAATTCCAATCCTCTTGGTGGCAGTATTTGCAGAACCTGATCCCTCAGACGAATTATACCGTGGATTTCCAAAATATCGAGACGAAGATAAATGCTACGATGACAGTGGAAAGCCACAGGTTCGTGCACCTTTTGTTAATATATTATTTATTATATTTGTGAAGTAAAAATGACAGTGAATATAGATCTTTTATTAAACTTTATGATTATTAAACATAATTTTGAAATTTGATGTTCCATGCGATATAGTGATCTGAATTTTTCGAGATTTCTTTTGTAAGCATTTATCACTCTCCGTAGTTATACTACTCCAGGAACATAAATACGAGCAGTCTGCTGTTTATTCTTAGTCATCAGAATTTCGGTTTCTTTTTTCGATATTACTACATTAGGTTATCACAGTAAAGGTTCGAAGTTACATCAACTTTCGGTGATAGCTGGAGAGATAAAACTAAATAGACCCTCTAAGTATTAAGGAACGAAAAAGTTCTAAAATACTAATTCTGTATATTTCATCTTATTTTTTACGTCATCCTATTGTATTTGTTGTTAGGCGTGTTAAAATTCAATATTTACGTAGTAAGATTCTTTCGATAATATATCCTTGAAAGAATTCCGTAGGAAATATAATTTTGTAGGAACGACTTGGACGGAAATGTGAATATTAGCATCCTAGGTGGCCTTGCAACATGTGTGTGAGCTACTATAGCGTATTAGCATTTAGAATTAGAACATTAAGAAATTGAAAAATTCTTTTTCAAGAAAAAAATTTGAAATTTCTTTTCCAGGAAAAAAAATGTCCAAATTTTATTTTTGGAAACACGAGGATAAGAAAGTAATAATAAGAAATCGATGCAGTAAAAAAGATATAAATTATAAAACAAAGAAATTTTTTTTATGTTTCAATAAAAATTTGCGGTTCTATTAAACTGATTTTAAAATGATTTTAAATGCCCTGTGTTATAGAGGTGTATACCACCTTTTGAAAATGCGGCATTTAACGTACTTATGGAAGCAACGAACACGTGTGGTCAAGATCGGCCAACAGAATTTTGTAAACAGACTGGGGTCCAAAAGAAATCTTGCGAGATATGTCAGTACGGAGATCATCAGGCTTTATACCTTACCGATCACGACAATAACGATAATGCAACTTGGTGGCAGTCAGAAACAATGTTCGAGGGTATCGAATATCCAAATCAAGTTAATCTCACACTACATTTAGGTATGACATACTAGATGCTATATTGATTATAGTAGAACTCTATTTATCTAAATTCTGCGAAACTACCAGTTCATATATGTAATAAAAATACACTGGCTTTCTCCACTATTTATGACTTTCCGTTCATATAATGAAAATTTAGGCTCAGATAAGTGAATTCAATGGACAGGATTTCGTGTGAACGGGCATTAACCAAAAATTTTTCCCAATAAATGAAGTTCAGAATAAATGAGTTTCATTACGTATGATATCATAATAAAACGTTCGTTTCAGTGTATTAAAATTTGCCCGCGATGTATCAAGTATCGTGGTTTAATTCAAATGTGGCTGTGGTTTGGATCGCTTTAACTGAGATCATTCGTTGCGGAATTATAGTAGATAATGTCGATGAATCTTACACTATAGATAGAGGAAAGCAGTTCATTCATCGGTATTCGCGATGAACTTTTAACACGTCCTCAATGATTGTCGCTCTCTATTTCTCCCTTTTTAATCTTTTTTTATTTCACATCCTTATCTATGAGGATGCGTGTGCGATGAGATAATTCTCGGACCCACGAACTGATGGAGAAATATACATATAAGCGAGCCTTCATTCTTGTATTAATATTTTATTTTGTAAGTTTTTCTCTTTAACGATCATTACATACCGTTATAATATTTTATAACTTTTCTTTAAAAATAGCTGTGAAAGTTGCTATCGAAATTTAACGCGAAATTGAGGTTATTTTTTTGTGTAAACAGAGAACGCATTATTTAAATATTTATTGTTAAAGTTAGAGATAACATATACAAACTTTTGTTTCGATTAAAATGCTAACGTTGCGTGTTTAGCATCTGTTAATTGTACATGCCACTAGAGGATACCCTTTCGTACTTCTACAACGATACGACATTTTCCTCTATTGAAAATTGATAGTGTTATATATTTTGAAACGATCCTTATCATGAAATAGTTTTACCATACGCGTGTAAACTAGTTTTAACATCATGTCTCGAGAATCCGGATAATAGCGGAAGTTCCTTAAACACGTGAAGAACATGGAATCTCTGTCTGTGTACCACGTGTTCATTTAGGAAAGAATCAGCCACTTGCACCCCGCTGGCTTTATAGCGAAGAACTACAATGGCGTAGAATCCCTTTATTTCCTAATAATTTCGATATTGTTCAAACAATTATTCAAATAGTTTGAAACATGTTTTTCAAAAAATATTTAGTTATTATATATATAAATATTTATTATATGATATTAATATTATGTACTACTAATAATGACAATAATAAATATTTACATTTTTTACATTTTTCCTTCTTTTCTCACACGTAGTGTTTTTAAATAATTATAGGCAAAACGTTCGATATAACTTACGTTAGAGCACTTTTCGAGTCGCCGCGTCCAGAAAGCTGGGGTATTTACAAGAGGAAGAACGAAAAGTCGCCATGGGAACCTTTCCAATTCTATTCTGCAACCTGCAGAGATACATATGACCTACCAGATTTAAAGGAAACTGTACGGGGAGATGATACCAGAGTATTGTGTACTTCCGACTATTCCGATATATCGCCTTTGACCAAGGGTACTGTTGCATTTTCCACTCTAGAAGGTCGACCTTCGGCATATAATTTCGAAACTAATCCAGCATTGCAGGTACAGTTATCGTTTTATCATTTCATAATTCTTCGTTAAAATCGCGTTTCTTTATTAACAGTGACTCTTTTCACTTTTGATTTATATAAATCTATATAATAAAATGATTTATAAATAATATATCTTAGAATGAGTAAATGACGAACGCTATGCTCGTTTTAAGGAATGGGTACAAGCAACGGATTTGAGGATCACTCTAGATAGATTAAACACTTTTGGAGACGAAGTTTTTGGCGATGATCATGTATTAAAGTCCTACTACTATGCGATCGCTGACGTCGCCGTTGGAGCACGTTGCGCTTGCAATGGCCACGCTGGAGAATGCGTAAACAGTACCAGCGTGGATGGAAAAACTCGCAGAGTATGTAGGTAAGATAATGTATGGAGATACATATTCTTGCAATATACTATTACTGATTAAAGATGATTAAATATGAATAATATCTGAGATATAAAATATCACGGAAAACGTCTTTGTAATTTTGTAAATTTTCGCTCAATAATTGGGAAATACGTACATATATGGAAAACAAAAAAGTTTTCGTGTCATTTCATATACCTAAGATTTTAAGAAAATATTCAAATGCGGCTACGTCGATCTTTTCATTAATTTTCTCCACCTATTACGTGTATATGTATGATTTTCAACTACAAATTTCAAAGAGACAAAATTTTATTATTCACAGATGCGAGCATAATACTGCTGGTCCAGATTGCAACGAGTGTTTGCCCTTTTATAATGATGCACCGTGGGGACGTGCCACTACTAAAGATGCGCACGAATGTAAACGTATGTATTGGAATAGCTTTATATAACGTAATTTTGCGAAACATCGTTAAGAAATGAATTAGCAGAAAGTAAGAAGATACACGTGTGTAACTATTCGCACATACACACCCACACACGTATATCATGGGTATAAATGAAAAGAGAGAATATCTTCAATAAAGGGTCAGTATCCTGGTCAGTGTGTAGGTGGGCCTTGACAAACCTGCTCTTCAAACGGCGGGTTTTCAGGTACTATATTCGGTGACTAGAACATACTCGTATGATAATATGTTTATGTTATAAATGATAATCATATTATTATTTAGTTTCTATTTAAATCTGTTATTATGCCCTATTTTGTTCATCTCTTATTAAAGTCTAGTAAAAGTATGTAATAAAAGAATTCATATGTTGTCAATGTCAATGTCAGAAGAAAAAAAGATTATTATTATTAAGTGTATCGGTTGTTTATTGAAAAAAGTCAACAAAACGTAAGATTAACAAATAGAACTTCTATTGTTGTTACATTTTTTTAATTTTTCTATGATACAGATATATCTCGTATTAGCTCTAATATTGATATCACTGATAATTATTTATTTGTTTGTAACACAGATCGACATAGAATAGCGTGCTATAAATCTAATATATTGGCATATATTGTTATATCGAATATGAAGATATTTTATACAAGGGAGAACAATTTCTTCGGTATTGCGAGTATCACCTTTCCAAGCAGTCGAAGAGAGTTCGCGTTCACGATCACGTTGGCATTACCTAACCAGCTTTACCTTTTACGTTCATTGCTTGTTCTGAAGTGGGGACTGTTGGCAATATAGGAGCACACAATGCAGCTTTTCTGTAGATCGCGAGCTCAGTGCTCAAGATATTACGATACAAGCAGATATTTATTACATCGCGTTGATTAGATCGTGTATCGACGCGAATTTTTCAAACAAGAAATCAAGATGGTCTTGATTTTATTCAGTGCAATCAAATATATTACTTATTATTAACAAAACGTCATTATTGCATCGTTAAATGTCATTAGTAATTATAGTAAACGATTTCTTATAGAAGGATCAATGTAAACAAACAGTGTTTATTGTTTAAAAAATTTATATTTGTCAGTGTTTAAACATGCGTATATTATAAATTATTGCAACTATGTTGTACCAAGTTAAACAGTTTTTTATATATTTTATATTTTTGTGGATCATTTACTAAAAATATATAAGAACATTTATTCAATTTTTAATTCTCAAAATGAATTTCATATTTTGATGAAGAGTGGTAATAATTAAGAAATATTATTCGTTTTTTCTTTGTTTATAAATTGTGTAATGAACTGATCGTCTAAAATGAAATTAATCGGATGTTTATTACTTGTGAATGTGATGATTAGTACTTCATCACGGTGGGACGGAATTCTTCCGTGGTATTCGGGATCCAGTAAATATCTAGATAATGTTATTATTCATATTAAAACAAATAATACACTATCAAAATTATTTTTTATAATATTATTTATCATTATATTAATCTACCATTACTTATTATTATAGATATACAAGCGATTCATTATTGTTTAAATTTTATTTTAATCTATATCGTGACCTTATTTTTCAGCTTGTAACTGCAATGGTTATTCAGAGAGATGCTTCTTCGATAAGGAACTATACAAGGCTTCTGGTCACGGTGGTCACTGCCTGGATTGTCGAGCTAATCGTGATGGCGCGAATTGCGAACATTGTAGGGAGAATTTCTATCAGCGTCCGGAAGACAGTTATTGCGTCGCTTGTAACTGCAACGAAATTGGTAAATTGTTGTATTCTTCGCCATCGCGATCTTGACAGTTTTTTAATATTTATTAATTGATTTGAAATATATTTTAAAAAAAGTTATAAAAAATCGATTAAAATATTTAAAATAATTTAAACCTTTTATATTTACTAAAAATAAAAAATGAATAAACATTCATTTTACAGGTTCGAGAAGTTTACAATGTAACAGCGAAGGAAAATGTCAGTGCAAACCTGGTGTAACAGGTGACAAATGCGATCGTTGCGCAGCAAATTATTATAACTTTGGATCATACGGTTGCACCTCTTGCGAATGTAACGCAGCCGGTTCCCTTGCGAATGCACCAACTTGTGATCCTACTAATGGTGTTTGTATCTGTAAAGAAAATGTTGAAGGGAAGCGATGTCGAGTGTTAGTAAATTTATATCGTTAATATTTTTAACAGCATAACGTGTATAATAAAGATGAAAAACTAAGTAATAATACCGTTTCTATCATAAATAGATGTAAACCGGGATTTTTCAATCTTGCAATGGATAATGAATTCGGTTGTACACCATGCTTCTGTTACGGACATTCCTCAGTGTGCAGACCAGCGACTGGGTATTCTAAAGTTGTAATTGAGAGTATGTTTGTGAGAGGAACTGAACGATGGAAAGCTACCGTGGCTGGTAACCCGATACCACTTCATTACGATCCTCTTACTCAAACGATATATGCCACGGCATTGGACCGAGACAATGCATATTTTATTGCTCCTGGTAAAAACAAATACATAATAAACCCTTTGCATTTTTTGATAAGAACTATAAAGAATAAAATTTTTAGAAAATATAAGCACAATAAAGCTTTATATTTCATTTATACAAATAAATATCATACTGTTTATTGATGAAAAATGCAGATAGATTCCTCGGGGATCAACGTGCATCTTATAACCAAGACTTATTATTTACACTAAGAATTGGGGAAGCTGGTCCAGCACCCACTGTCCGTGATATAATCCTCGAGGGAGGAAATGGAGAACAAATTACGCAACCAATTTTTGGACAAAAGAATTATTTACCTTCAGTGACAGTAAGTAGGACAGTGAAGTAATCATATCAATGGCTTATTAATTATTAAAAAATTATTTCAGCCACATGAATATCGTTTCAAATTGCATGAACATCCTAGTTATGGTTGGGAACCTCGCCTTTCTTCTCGAGCTTTCATGTCTATTTTATCGAACTTAACAGCTATTAAAATTCGTGGCACCTATACGCATCAAGGTATCTTAATTAAGATTCGTAGATAAAATTGTGTTTATGAAGTTATTATTGATGCATTTAATTTTCTTTCTACAGGTCGAGGATTCTTAGATGATGTTAAGTTGGAGACGGCCCTCCGTGGAGCTGCAGGTGAAACCGCTGATTGGGTGGAGCATTGTCAATGTCCCCATGGTTATGTAGGCCAATTTTGTGAATCCTGTGCACCTGGATTCCATCATGATCCGCCTAACGGTGGTCCTTTTGCACTTTGTGTCCCTTGCAATTGCAATAATCATGCAGATATTTGTGAAGCTGAAACTGGTACTTTTTTAGTGAATTTATAACGAAGATTAATGTAGAAATTTATTCTAGAATCTGAGAATTTATAATCTTTCAATTTATTTTAGGGCAGTGTATCTGTGAACATAATACGGCTGGTAGCAATTGTGAATTATGTAAACGTGGATATTACGGTCACCCATTGAAGGGTACACCTGATGATTGTAAACCATGTCCGTGTCCTGACAATGGGCCTTGTATATTACTTGGCAATAATCCTGATCCAATTTGTTCTGAATGTCCAGTGGGTAGAACAGGTAAGAATAATCTCTTTAAAGGAAAAAGTGTTTCGTCCCGGGCTTGTTAGTGGATTCATTAATAAGACGAACTAACAGGCCCTTGCCTTAGATACAGGGATAGAAGAAGTCGTGTTGAAAAACGTATTTATCGGAAATTAGTCAGAACAACCGATTGCGAAAAAGCATTAGCGTCAGTGGACCTCTAGTGGCAAACGTATGGAGTAGTCCTACAATGTCTTTAAATAGCTTTATTATTTATTTCATTTTTTGTTTTAGGACCTAGATGTGAAACATGTTCGGATGGATACTTTGGAAATCCTGAAAAGGGTATAGCTTGCAGGCCTTGCGATTGTAACAACAATATCGACTTGAACGCTGTAAGAAATTGCAATCATGAAACTGGTGAATGTTTGAAATGTGTAAATAATACAGCTGGTTTCCATTGTGAAGAATGTCTTTCAGGTAAGTAAAATGTAACTGTTATATATTTCATGTACCTTTTTGAAATTATAAATAACGATGTTTATAACATTTAACAGGATATTACGGAGACGCATTGTCTGATCGTAAAGAAGATGGATGTAAGCTATGCCAATGTTTCCCGCCAGGCACAGTCGAACTCAGCGATGGTAGAGTAGCACCTTGTGAACAATTAACAGGTCATTGTACTTGCAAGCCTCATGTAACCGGCCGAAATTGTGATAAATGTGAAGAAGGATATTATCATATTCTAAGTGGAGAGGTATTTCAATCCGCTAATTGTTTCATAATGTATGATAATTACTAAATTTACCTAAGTTAAATAATCACATATTTTTTAGGGATGTACGCCTTGCAATTGCGATGCTGAAGGATCTTACAATCGTACTTGCAATGCCGTTACTGGTCAATGTGAATGTAGACCTGGTATTACTGGACAACATTGTGATGCATGTGTTTCTTATCAATATGGATTCAGTAGAGAAGGTTGCAAGCCTTGTGATTGTGATAATATCGGTTCTCAAGACCTGCAATGTGATGCTAGTGGACAATGTCCAGTAAGTTTATAAAATGTTACACTATACAATGGAAAGTTTAATTTGTATGCATTTATTAGAATAATTAATTCTGTATTATAGTGCTTCCCTAATGTAGAAGGAAGACGCTGTGATCGTTGTAAAGAGAACAAACATAACAGACAAAATGGATGCGTCGATTGTCCTGATTGTTACAATCTTGTTCAAGCTGCGGTGAATAGCCATAGAGAACGCTTAGCTGAATTAGAAAGTACGCTTAAAAAGATTAACAGCAGCCCGACAGTTATAAAAGATTCGGACTTTGAAAAAGAATTGAAAAACGTTCAGAATAAAGTAAAGAATCTTCTACAAATTGCCAAACAAGGATCTGGTAGTA
Source organism: Bombus difficillimus (assembly GCA_014737525.1). NCBI lineage: Eukaryota > Metazoa > Arthropoda > Insecta > Hymenoptera > Apidae > Bombus > Bombus difficillimus. The sequence continues at coordinate 790,278 of JACXIT010000142.1, forward strand.
AGTATAATTTATTCAATAATTCATGCTTTTTAAATGAGATTATATTTAAAAAATATTTTAGATGAAAATAAAACGTTGGTGGAACAACTTGATGAATTACGTGATCAGCTGAATGAAATTGAAGAAATCGCACAAACTGTGAACCTGACTGCTTTTGATGCACATAGAACTACTTTGGAAGGTTTAATGAACATTGATGAAGCAGAAAAAGTGCTTGATAAAATACATGCTCAATTAACCGTAAGAATAATATTGATATGATATGATGTAAAATTTATAAAATTGGATGTTCAACTCAGATTTTAAACATGCTAGGATACAGAAGATTATTTAGCCACAGATGGAGCAACTGCATTATCAAAAGCGAAATCACGTGCGGATCAAGTTGGTCAACAGAATATACAAATGACCTCAATCGCGCAAGACGCGCGTCTCTTTGCCGAATTGTAAGTAACATAATTTTATAAACCTTTAGTATTTCTTCATAATCAATATTGCCCGAACTTTACAGAAATGTTAATGAAGCGAAAAAGATTCATGCACTGGCAGAACAGGCGCGAAATACAACAATGGAAGCTTATAGTCTCGCAAAAAAAACTATAGCAAAATATTCTAACATGACGTATGTATTTATTTACTTTATCTTAGAATATTGGTAATAATGTAATTATTTCTTCTAAAAATTTATTTTGTATTTAGTGATGATATTAGAGGATTAGAAAATAAATTAGAGTTACTAGAGCATCGTATGAGCGAGGTGAAAAATCTTACCAGCATAGCAGCCACTAAATCATCCGCAGTTTCGCAAGAAGCAATAGATTTACTGATTCTCGACTTAGCACTTCCACCTGTTGACATCGAGCAATTGAGAAATCAAGTTGAAGACGTAAATAATGAGGTAAATTTAAACTATGACAACTATTATTGTTACTGAAAATAATTTAAATATTGACAATAAAATACATTACAGGGATTACGACTGAAAGAACAAGCACAATTGCTGTTAGATCAAAACGAAAATCTTATAAATGAAATGGTAGAGAAAGTAAGAAAGAGCGAGGAGTTAATAGAGTTAGTACAAGATCAGCAAGCGGCTACTGCCGAACTTGTAGCCGAATTAGATAAAGCAAATGAAAAAGTAGATGATGCTGTCAAACGAGGAGATCAGACTTTAAAAGAAGCTCAGGAAACATTACAGAAATTGGGTGGTATATATCATATCAAGTACTTTTGCTAATGATAATATTTTTTCTTTAAAGGGGGAGAAATAAATGTATTTCTCAATTATAATACTATTTTTAGAATTTCATGCTGAAGTAGAGAGAGAGCGCGTTAAAGCCCAAGATGCTTTAAAAGATATAAAGAATATTGAATCATTAATCATGGATGCCAAGGAGAAAGCTTCACAAGCTGAAAAGATATTAAATGGTTCTGAATATAAAGCCGAAAGTGCGCGTAAGATAGCACAAGATGCTGAGGTTAGTACACTTAATCCCATGCGTAATATATAATATAATTTATTATACGCTGAAAACGAAATATGTTTATATTAGACGCATGCAGAGGAAGCTAGTGCAAAAGCGAATGCTATTAGAACAGAAGCAAATAAAACTAAAATAGAAGCACTTCGTGTAGGAAACGAAGCTGAAAAATTACATCAAAGAGTTGATATTACAGATTCCATGATGAAGGAATACGAGAAACGAAGTGGGCAAGATACAAATATTACAACCGAAGTAAGGAATTAGTTGCACATACTATTTATTGTAATAACTATACTATACGATAATATAATTACAATGTTATTCAATCATTTTTAGGCAAATCATAAAGTTAGTCTAGCTAAGATTAATGTAACGTTAGCATCGCAGCAACTCGATAAAGCTCTAGCCGAAGTAGCTGAAATAATAAAAGAACTTGAAAATTTACCGGAAATTGGTACGTTATTGTTTTGTATCATAATTTTTTAATTTATCTGTTCCTTTTTTAGATTAAATTCATTATTTAAAACTACACATTTTAGTATCTATACATTTGAATTTCTTTATTTTAGATAATACTGATTTAAATCCGTTAGAAGAACGTTTAGCTGCAGCTGAAAAGGAAATTGTAGCTGCAAGTCTAGATCAAAGAATTCGTAATTTAACGGATGCAAAAAATTTGCAAACACAGTGGGTAAAGAATTATGAAGATGAGGTCAGTAGGCTAAGAATGGAAGTTGAGAACATTGATGATATAAGAAAAGTTTTGCCTGCCATCTGTAACAATCGTGTACGACTCGAACCCTAAACCGCAATATAAAGTTACATTTAGAAGTTTATTTCATAGCGTTAGAGGTGCCTTACATGCACTAAAGGAAAAAATAAGCATAAAAATATGTTCAAAATAATAACTGCAAAATTAGTTATATATCCTTCTGAAATAAGAATGTATACTATACATTATAACTATCTTAAAAAATTATAAGCCATATTTTGATTACAGACTTATGATAAAATTAATATTATACTAATGAATCGTCACAGAAGCAGAATGATATTTGTATATTTACACTTAAATCATTTTATTTAACACGTCATTTATAATGTGATCTTGTATTTCTTCTTGAAAATTAATACCATGCGCTTATATATACGAGCGACTAAAATAATGATCATCATACCAAAGATTTCATATAGTAGAAAATATCTTTCCGTTATCATTACCAGGCCATTTACATTATTCAATTTATTCAACATTTTTGTAATACAACTTATTTGTACGTATGTACAAACATGTATATAGTATCTATATACAATCATTTTATTGTAATTGCCATACTTTTTAGTCTCCTTTTAAGTCCTAAGAAAGCTTCAAAAGTTCCTCCGAAAGAAAGCAATTGTTTTAATTTCTAATATACAAAATTGAATGTAATACATTGTATGACTTATTTATGAAATATTAAAGATTGGGAAAACATTTTTGAAATCGAAAAGAAAACGAAAATTCAAATGTATTTTATAATATGTATCATTATGCAGCATTTTATATGTGTATAATATAACATTTTTATAAAAATACAAAATAAACAATACGTCGGAGAGTATATAATATGATGTCATTAATCATTAACCAAATATTAATATATCAAGATTAATATATCATCTACTAAAACCTACAAGATAGATTAAAATATTGTGAAATGTCGAAATCAATATAATATATATAAAATACTTGGATATTTCAATCTAGTTATTACCTGCAATTGGGAAAGGGAATTCATAATTATCCTGTCAAAAATGTAATAACTGTAAATATTTATTATAATAGATCATAGAATATCGCTATTAATAATTCATTATTAAAACAGAATTTAACACATTCGTCTAAATGCTATGAAGAAGAACCAATAAATTCTTAAGGAAACTAGGAAATTAAACAAGATTCACTTAATTATAAATAAAATTATTAGAAACACCAATATAGCGGTCAACACTCCAATGGCTACCCATTGTCTCCGATCTAAAACAAACGGAAAGTAACATCACATGCGTCACTTATAAAAAAAGTAGTCAGAATCGAGAGATTTTATCGTCATTCATTGAACAACGGTAAAATTAAACAAGTCATATATGGCATACTATAGAAGAAAAATTAATATTTATATATTTGGCCCTTCTTCAAACAGTAAATATTATATATTATTTCCAACATGCATTCTTCAACAAACATTTTATAACAACACTAGATTTTCTACATTGATACTTTGCACTTAAATATTAAGCTATAAATTTGTTATTAAGATTTAATCTTTTACATATTTTGAAAGATGTTTGCCATATCCATTCAATGCTTTAAAAGTGCAAAGAATCAATACTATAAACTAATTTAAATACCTTTTAAAATTATATTTTGAGTTTGAGTTGTTTATACATAACAAGCAGTAATTGTAACATTTATTAAATTACAGAAGCATCAAAATAATAATTTGTATATATATTCATTTTTTAGAAATTGCATAAACGCATGAATAAAAATTATTTTCGCATAAACATAAAAGCAAAAATGAGGAAAAAATGACATACCTATAAGACACATTTATAAACATGTTTTAAGTGAAAAAGATTATATTCCATGATTGAGAGATTTTATATTGTTTACTTATATGAGTATTAGAGAAACTGAATGCAGTAAACAAAGTAAAGTGCTGAAAATTGGTTTTAACAAAAATTTAATGAAAAAATATATTCATTATTATCTCTCAAACACAGAATTCAATATATGACGAGTTCTTATACATATATAATATTGTTGTAATTATTATTTGAATAGTTTCAGTGGGTAGGAGTTTGTGGTACTTTACAGTAACATGTACAGTATAAATAAAGTCTCAAATTTTATTTATCAGTATATCTTCACAATTGGTCATTTATGTGAAATAATAAGGTATAATTTTTTCTTTTAATTTTTAAGTACAACTAGAATAAACAATTTCTCTTTTACGTATGAATTCACAACATTATACTATCAACACTCTTCTAACAATGAATAAACGTGTCAGTTTCTAATTTTTAACTCATTTTATTATGTTTTACTTTCTTAAAATGGAGAGAGAACTTCAGATTACCTGGAGTCACTAAATTTTATAGTACTTATGAACAATCTCATTCGCATTGAGAAACAATCAATCAACAATCACCATACGTACAAATAATTGTTTTCACATTTTTCTCTTCTTTCTCTTCAACACTTTTCTTTCAAACTTTATATTTTCATTTACATTCATTACACACATAAACTGACTGGTACTTTCACAATATCGTATGAATATTTCACACTACCAGGTCCTAAACTATTTTTGTCTACGCTTTAATCAATATATTAATATCACATGTTGTGTACATTGGAAGTAGAAGTATCAGAAGTTTCCAAATTTATTGAAAATGTTTTTCTAATAGGATATATGTATATATGTATACTATACATATTTGTCTATAAATTTATGACATTAAAATTTTCTCAGGCACAAATTACTTGTGCTACCTTTTCCTGCTTTGATACATGTTTTGAAATATTTGGCAATACGTTAACATTTCTCTACTCATCTAAACTACTTTTTTAAATCCCTATATATTGAGGTATTTATATACAATTTGTTTATTTATCTATATTTTGTTGATATATGTTCTTTCTTTAATTTTCTGATGTTGCTATTGAATTTCATACTACCATTTAGTGCCTATCGTGCTATGTAAATAAATACTTGAACTGTATTGTTTTAAAATTAACTATCGTTCTGAAACTACAACTGGTCCATTTTAATACTACACTTTTAGAGAACATTTACTAAATTTAAATATATATAACTTTTTTAAAAACTATAAATTTATATACTAATTATTTTATATACATAGGTCTTTAACAACTGTTTACATTAAAAAATTAATCTTTGTTTTTGATTATTTTTGTTATGATAAGAATAAAAGTTAACATAACATTTATGAGATCTTATGTTTGAATATATTGTGTAAGAAGAGCATGAAGATTATGGAAAGATGAGTATTAAAATATAAATTTTTCAATTTTTCCTTTTATATTATTATAATAAAAATGACGAATAAAATAAAGGAAAGATCTTTTATAATTTAAGTAGGAGTTCCTACTAAGTATATGGATCAATTTTTACTTTTATTTCATGTTTATAACATGTTTATAACATGTTTTAACTCATTATTATCGTTTTACTAAAACTTTAATCATTTGATAAATAATAAATAATTTGTCAATTTAATACTTAATATAATAATAAAAAACTAAAGAAACTAAAATGGTTATTTCATTATATGAAATATATGAATTATAAATGCTATTTATTTTATTAATTTTTTGCTTTAAAAGTAACTTCAACTTAATGAGACTTCTACTCTCCAATAAATTTCTCATTCTAAATAATCATATAGCAGTATAATTCTATATATATTTAATAGAAAAATCAAATCATTAAAAATAAGTGCAACAGTGCTAAAAATTAGCTTAAATTAATGAAGAGAATGAATGGGAAATGACTTATTCATGGATAATCACAATATGCAATGTTATTGTAAAGACAAAATGAATTATTAAATTCATTACACAATTCCATAATTTTTCAGTAAATGTTTAAAATTATTAATTTTGTATCACATAAAAATTAGGCGTCAATAACAAAGCCAAATATTGTAAATAAATTTGAACAAAAGAAAATGCTCAAGCAAAAAGAATACGTGGTTTATAAATATTACTGAATAATTATGGTAAAATTATAATAAAAATATCTATTTAATCTCCAGAACACAAGAAACAATTAGTTATTGTATTTGATAAGGATGATAGAGAAGAAGGTTTAGAGGCAAGATCAGAAACACTAGATGTTGCAGTAGTAGGAGCAGGAATGTAATTATTATAATTACCATTACTCATATGAAGAACTTTGGCCATTTTTTTCATTGTTGCATCAAGTTTAGAATCAGTCACCTCTAGCTCATTACCGAATTCATCTAGCATACTGAAACAATTGAAAACATATATTCAAAAACCAACTAAAAAGTAATATTATCAACAACAATAAATTTAAATAGTACTGATTAGGAACTTACACTGCTTGTTCATCTAATTCAGTATTAATTTGTCTGGATACTGTTTTAAGCGTTCCGATGCTTTCACCTATCATGTCTAATTGTTCATCTTGTTGCCTCATCATGTCATTTTGTTGTTGTAACGTGTCTCCCAAAAATTGCCTATTTGGACTATCAATTTCATTTTCCAATTTACTGTACTTTGTTGTACCATGATTGACAGGAACTCGAGCAGGACTATTATCTAAGAGTGGCTGCGAGAAATAAAAAAATATGAATATACAAATTGTTAAATCAAAAATATAGCACATATATATTAGCTATAAATATGTACACATTGATGTAAAGATATTTAATAATCATTTGACAAGTACATTTAAATTATACTAATGTAGTACAAAAATCTTATCTTATGAATTACATTCATGATATCAGATGTTGATTTACCGTATAAACCATTTTCTTATTTCAGTAATTTCGATTGCTAGTATCTTATTTGTAAAGCAATAGAAAAGTTGTAGCGTTAAGGAACAAACAAGCAAATTTGATAATCACTATCAACATTATCGGTGAATTTGACAGCTTCATATAGGTGTCGCAATGTATACGATATTAATTTGCGAGCGAAATTTAAACGTACAAAAGAAAATACATTTAAACGAATTATTACTTTCAATTCCATCTATGAAGTTAATATGTTGTGTTACAAACTTTAAATATAAAATGCGATAATATAAATTATTTTTATTTGAACAAATGATAAACATAATTATAATTATGTAGTTATATAATTATAAAACATAATAAGAACATGTATGTATGTCTTATATTTTTCATGATGTTTTTTAAACTATAATTGGTACTTTCATTGAATGCTCCTAAACAATTAAGACGATAATAGATGACAAAAACTATAAAGATAATCAAATATATACAAATAGTATGTAAATCCGACAAACCTGTCTGGCTGTATTATCGCGATCTCGACCCCTACTTAAATTCATTTTATCCTTCATAGTCTGCAACAAATTAGTAATATGATCGATATATATATATATATATATATAGAGAGAGAGAGAGAGAGTCCGACCGAATAATATTTAAAAGCCTGCATGACATGATTTCTTGTGGAAAAATAAGAAAAAAGTATAAAATAAAATATTTTCATTTTTGACATAGTTTTCGAGGAAATCGAGTTTGAGAATTTATCAAGTATACTTAAATAGAGCTAATTCCGGACTGGACAGGTTTAAAATAATCGACAAAACGTCGTTTCATGTGTGAAAATATAGAATAACATTTTTTCATAAGACGTCTTATTTTCGATAAAAATTAATTTGATAATTTATCATACGCATGTACTACTAGACCGATTTTTAATTAAACATATTCAAACTCTATTTTCTTGAAAACTAAACTTTGAATGGAACAACTTTATTTTACATTTTTTGCTTACTTTCGCATCTAGAATAACATTTTATTGATCGTTCAGATATATCTAGTCGGTAATTAGCCAAGTTCAAGTATACATAATAAATTTTGAAACTCGATTTTCTCGAAAACTAATCTGAGAACGGAAAAATTGTATTCTACATCATTTTCTTATTTTTCCACAAACAGCCAAGTCATGCTCGTTTTTATACGTTATTCGGTCGGATCCTGTACATTTCCGAAAATATTAAATTAAACTACTAATTAATATAAACATTGAATGTTATCTAAGAAGTATTACCTTAACTTCTTCTCGCGTTTGTTCGATAAAACTTCGTTGAACCGTTAATTCCTTGTTATCTATCTTAAACTTTGTCGGATTTTTTTCTACAATACGTATAATCACGCATATAGTGCATTAAGGGAAATATAGCATATGGATATAAAAATTCAAAATTTTAAAAAGAACATTTTTCAATTAATTTTATATAAATTTCAATAAATAAATGACGATTTTTAAGAAAAAATGTACGTGTTATCTATTCAAGTACACCATTTTAGTATTAAATTTTAATACTGAAAGAATTAATATCATATATTTCGTAATGTATAGATGTATATCAAAGGATATAGATCGTGTCTTCTAGATCATCGAGATCCCATTCTATTGAGCGTAAGGCTTTCCGTAATTCGGTAGTAGTCCACTCCAATTCGTCACGTGAGATTGGGATTCCCCCACTCACGGTAGAGCTCGTGACAATAACATCTTGCAATTCCGTCCAGCGCCCGTATAAACCGCGGTTTTTATTTAAGGCCTTGCAAACTTCGCTACAAAACAAATAAGTAATATTATTTATATTATAAATTAAAAAATTATAATGAGTACATTAATTAAATATTATATCAGTAGTATAAATAAATTATACATTAAAATATAAGAATATATTATATAGAATAATATAATACATGTAAATAAACAAGACAAACTATTATTGTTTGTAAGGAATAAAATGAATGAAATTATTTCATATTTAAAAAGGAAACTATAAATTTTTGCAATGCAACGTCGTTAGTAATTAATGGTTGATCACAAATATGTTATATAAATATAAGTACTTTGACTTAACAAGTGTTATATAATCGTAACAAGTACTTGAAATATCAGAAAATTTGTTTTTGATACTTAACAAACTAGTAAAATTTTGTGCATGTGAAATTTTAATTAGTTGTAATAAATATACATCAAAGTTCCTTTCGAGTAATTCATATCTAGTAATAAATAGTAGTATCTATTAAATATAAGAATAAAATAATTTAATAAACGAGTTATAGGTAAAATCAAATAAAAAGTCTTTTTTGATAAGAAATATCAATCGATTATACATTGTCATTTTATGTTTGTTGTGTTTATTAAATGCGCATTAAAATATAAAAACATTGTATAATAATAATTCAATTATTTCTCAATAAAAATACTAAAAAATAAAAAAAATGTCTATTGATACATTTAATAGAATGTCGCAAATTTAATATACTTTTCTACGTATTATAAAAATGCAATAAATTTAATCTAAAATTATTGTGGAAAAAGATTCAACGCTATTCCCGATAAAAATAACGAGTCAAACGTTGAACAAATTCAGCGAACAAAATAATACATATAAAAAGTTCAGATTAGAGGGAGGTGTTTATAACGTATGTATATGTATATTAAGATAAGATGCAGAATAAATGGATTATCGTAAAACATTCTCAACGAAAGTTATAACAACTAGAAATTATTTCGAAACACCAAAAGTAAAGTTTCTTTGTAATTTCGTTTGCGACTATTCTTAAAGGGTTGATGTATATATACGATATCAATGTCACAGAAGGAGCAACAAAAATTCAAAAGCTTGACAACTGCATAAACTTCACTGATATTGATATCGACCTTTTTATGGATAATTCTGAAACTTGAAGAATATTCGTTAAAAATTCATACAACAGGGAGATCATTTTTTTACTTACTCCTTGACGACAAAGAACGGATTCTCCAGCGTCATTCCTTCTTTTAATTTAAAGAGGTGGCCTTTCTCGCCGCCTCACGGCACCCACAGAAATACGTATACGCGATTTGCCGATCATCGGTGGAAATTCCAAACGATCTTGACAGAACTATCGATACTCGGATGAACGATGACAATAATCAAAATTGACACTTGCTCGCGCTCTAGTGTTATGATACCACGACGTCGTCGTGTATTGTGACGTCTGCTTTCAGTCTTCCTGCAGACGACTATTTATTCGATTTTAACGTTCGTGCGCAAACACGCCTCTCTAACAGCCACTGTAATATTGATTTCGTGTTGAAACTCCTAAAGTGAAGTTCACAGTCATTCGATAGAGGACTGATTAATAATCGAAGTAGCGATAAAATATGGATGATAAATAGTAAAATTTAATATTTCATTATATTATTTATTTAGTTTCGTAACAATATATAGGAGTTTCATGTTCCTTGTTCGTTTAAAAGCGTTTTATTACATGATGATATTTGCTCATCTATATCCACAGATTGAAGCTTGCGCAGACTTGTTTCGCGCTAATTTTTTGAAAATATTGTGTTGTATAAACTTGACATTTGTTGTTATATTTAAATTCAATTTTAGTATCAGTACAGTATGAGATTTATTATAATTTGTTTATAATTACATAATAAATTGTGCAATTTTAGTTTTTAATTTTTTACAGAAATAAGTTGAGAAAATTGTACATACTATACTTCTAAAGTAACTTGAATTAGCGAAACAAGTGAAAAAAAAATGCGTGAATTTCCAACTATAAAATTTTAATACATTAAAGACTATCGTTTTATTTAGTTAATAATATAAATAATTTTGTTTACTATGTATTTATATATGAAACACTTTTAGATAATTACGTATTTGTAAGCTTCTTTTTAATTTGTCTATCCTTAGTGATTTATGTTTTTGAGTAGTTGATGCGTCATTTCGCGGCAATCTTTCAAAACCGACAAGTGAAAAGTTGTATTTAAAATTTTGTGAATAAATGAAAAGTATTGTGTTAAAATCCCTTATCTTTTTGAGGACATGCCATAGAAAAAGATAGTCTGTGATTTTGGATGACAAAATTTGTGAGTATACATATATAGAGAGTTCAATTTATTCATAACCTCATTTCTTTTAACTTGTACACAATATGAGGAGAATCAACACGTATTTAAGCGTTCGCAGTAACAATTTATTTTTCTATATATATTTTTACAGTTCGTAAACATGAAATTAGATTATTAAAATATATTTGTGTTTATACATCTTTATTGACATAAGATCTGCAATCATCGGAATATATTCTATAAGAACAAAAAAAATATAATACTTATGAAGCGGATATCAACATGAGAACAGTATTTCTTAAAGATTATATTCTTAAACATTGTTATATTCAACATAAATGCATATATATTACATATTTACTTTTTGTCATAGGATTCCTTGCAGCATGTGTAAGGAATTATATCTAAGATATTTTATGTAACTGTTATTTTAAATAAGAAAAATTTCCTTCTAAGCAATGTATTTCTGAAAGTATTTTTAAGAATATTTTTCGAAGTATTTTTTACTAAAGTTTTACTAGCCATTAAATAATGCTTAGTAAAAGTGCATTAAAGAATTTAACAAGATTTAAGATTTATGTATATACATATATATATACGTGTGTGTGTGTGTGTGTGTGATTAGTATGCCTGCAAAGAATATTTTTAGGCATTAAATATATATATATATCTGGATTAACACAATATAATATCTTTTACAAAATAAAATTTGTTTATACTTCTAGATATAAATAGTTAACCTTAATAATAATAATATGCAATCAACATAATCCTTCATATTCTTCGTCATCTTCTTCTTCATTTCCTATGTTTTTCGAAGGTGCTGCTTGTGCCTCTTCTTTCTCAATATTATCTTCAGATGACGTTGTGGTAGTATCTTTAGATTCTTTAATACTCATGTTCTGAAAAGTGATATAAATTGGAGAAAATTTTTATAAGTCTTTTTACACGTAGTTTTATTATATAATATATATTATATATATAGTTTTATTAAATAAACAAATTTATTGCTTACTTGAACTTCACTTGTAGTTTCTTCCACCAATTTTGAGGCATTAGGAGATGTATATGATTCTGCTGCATTTGCTCTTATTCCTGGAGGAGGTATTGCATATTGTTGCTGTGGTAGAGGTATACTTCTAGCGAGTTTAGCATATTCAACATCCATGTGTTTAATGAAAGGATTATTTAATGCTGCTCTTGCAGCATCTGCATCTTCATTATCGTATGCTTGTAGTAACATTTCTAATGTATTAACCTGATGATAAGTAAGAACAAATGAAGATGAATGTAATGTTTTTAGTTACAAAGTCTTAAATTTTTAAACGGTTCAAACCTCAGGAGCTTCACAGTAATTTCCCCATTCTTTGAAAGCTTTCTCAGCTGCTACCTGATCAGCTCGAGCTAACTGTACTAACACTAATGCTACTGTTAATCTACCAACAGAGGGTGCATGATCTATCTGTTGATGCATTCCAATTTCTCTCCGAATTGCATCTGCTGCTTCATCATACATTTGTAGTTTTACTAATAATCTTGCCACTTTGCTCATGTATTCTGCAGCCTGACGTGGACTATCTTCAGCCTTCATTGAAAAGTACATATTATATGACTTTCAATAACATTACCAATTACAAAAGTAAATTATATCTAACCATAACAATATTAGCAGCTCGTTTAAATAATTCTAATGATTCTTGTGGTTGAGTAGCTTCTATCATTTTGCCTGCTTTATCAAGTACAGCTGCACCTGCATCAGGTGACCCATGCATTTGATACAAAGAACAAGCACTATGTGCTAATTTTGGTGCTTCTGCAAGATTTCCCATTTCTTTGCAAATTAAAACAGCATGTTCAATACTCCTACAATTGAATATATTATAGCAAATGATAATATTTCTCATAATATATTATTAAGGATCTAAAGAACTTACTTTGCAGCATGAAACCATCTTTTGTAGAATTAATGTTAAAGAATAAAATTGCTTCTAAATTGTATAAAAAAAACTTAAAATCATACTCTATCTCAATATATATAGAAATTATATCAATTTAAAAGGATACGATCTATTTTCTTTATAACAATCAGCAGCTTTCATTAAGCATTCTTTACATTGTTGATAAGATTTCGCTATTTTAAAGCAAGTTGCTAAAATAAATAACAAAAAACATGATTATTAATTGTGTGATATTGTTATGTCAATGATTTCTATGTATATATTTTACCTGCACTTGTATATTCATCGGCCGCAACTTCGAAATCAGGTCTCCATTTTAACAGTGATGTTTTTAAGCTATAACATAGATTTACCGTATTTGAATAAGTGGATCAATAAAAATGAAATTATTTTTACGCTATGAAAAAGTATGTATTATCGATTTCATGTAAAGAAAATTGACGAAAGTCAGATTAATTGTTGGCATAATTACTCGTAATTCTGCATTGACAGTATCTTTTATATTGACAATACCTTTTCTCAGCTTGTCGTATATGAGAATTTCCTTCTTCGATTTTTGACATTTTTCTCCGAATGGTGCCTTGTTTCGATTTTCGTTGTAATTGGTGATTGCAATGATGAAACTGTCAGTTTCGGAATTAATTTCGGTACTGAATGGCTCTTGTCAAACCACCGTACAGACGACAGATTCTCCGCTTTATAGAAACCACGGACTACGGACCACGATACATGCGACATACGACCGTGATACGAACTAAATATTGTTAGACTAGTTTGTCACTTTCAGGGTTGTTAGTTACTACTTACTAGATCGAGGGAAAAAGAGGAGAAGATCTGATGGTAGTGGTGAAATTAGTATAGTTAGTGCACTAGTGACGTTATGGCTCATACTGTAGACAAATGGAGGTGAGGAAACAAATGATAGTTGTCATTGGACGAAATTCATATCACGTGACACAAGCGAAATAGCTGTAGAGTACCAGTGGAGGTAATATAACGTCATGTTATCTTTCGTGAGAGATTTTATCTGGCAAATAAACTGTATATGTCATTCTACGATTGTATGTAAAAAAATTTTGGGAGCTATTGGAGTCTTACCATTTTCATATCATTTCCAACTTTATCAATACCATGATTGAAAATTATAGCGAAAACATTATCATTATTTGAAACATTTGTTTATAAAGATTTCCTATCAATATGATTTTATATTTATAAAATAAAATATACGCAACTGTTATATTTTAATAACTATTATCTTTGGTAAAAATTGGTAAAACCTCACACAGTACAGATCATTTTTCTTTTGACGTAACATTCAAATAAATAATACTACATGTGTTTATAACTTTCGAAATCGCGCCATTTATTTTATATAGATGGCGGTGTGAATTTTAATCTTGACCTGATGTTTTTGTTATACACTACTCCACCACATACTCATACCACTTGAGAACAGAAGCATGATTGTTGACATTATTTATTTAAATCTAATAGTACAAATGTTGGAAAATTTCATATGTCTGTGACATCTTATCCTTCTTTTCCTTATATGTGTTATTTTCAATATTCATTTTGAATATATGTGCAATTGACACATTGGCGGGAAATAAGAAGAAACTGTGTTTCTATTCCGATATAATTTTACTATAAGTTAATTAAAAGATAGCTTGAGTGTGATAACATCTTTAAAACAAGGTAATTTAATTCATAATTTTTATTGCATTTTATTTCATATTTTTAGTTCATACTTCATCATAACCTTAAAGCATAACGTAGTTTATTATAAACAATTAAGATTTTTATCTTTTTTAATATTGTACTACCACCCCCCCCCACCCAAATATTATGTTTATGTAGAATAATTAAATAAAAACATCAGATGGCAGAAAGGCTTGAAGATCTTAATTTACCAAATGCAGTTGTAACAAGAATTATAAAAGAAGCATTACCAGAAGGAGTTACAATTGCTAAAGATGCTAGAACTGCAGTGGCAAAAGCATCTTCAATTTTTATATTGTATTTGACATCGTCTGCAAATATAATAGCTAAGAAAGGAAATCGTAAAACAATAAGCGGTCAGGATGTTATTCAAGCAATGAATGATATTGAGTTTGAACAGTTTGTTGACCCACTGCAGGAATCATTAGAGAATTTCCGTAAAGCACAAAAAGAAAAAAAAGATGCAACATCTAAAAAAAAACAACAGAAAAAGGATGAAGATGATGTTATAGAAGAGGAGGATGGAGGAAGAGAAGTTATGGTTTTTTGATATGTATTAAGCAAATAAGTTATGATAAAAATAAGTATATATTTTACACAATTATTGTATAAGTCTACCAAACATGTTAAATGTTTCTATTTATTATTCTATAATAAAAGGTAAAATATATTCATATAAAAAATGTTTAATTCAAATTTCCTTTAAATTTTCTAAAACTCTTCAAAACAAATTGTCTTTTTTAATGTTTTTTATTCATGACTTTTTAAGCTTAACAATATTTGTTTAAAGAGTATATATACATTGGTAAAATGTCAATATTTTATTAATGAATGCTTTTAAGATACTGCACTTAAGAAATGAGATTTTATAAAAAAGTTTTCTTATATAAATTATCATTTATAAAAGCTTGTTTATTATTTTTGGTATTTTTGCATTATTAACTCTTAACCACCATAATAGATTAAAATTGTGATTTTCACAGTACTCGTAAGGCTATTGTATTTACAAATATGTCAGTGATGATTTTATATAAAAGTTGACGTTTGTAGTCAAGTGTTAATAAATGCAACTCATTCTATTTCTTTATTTTCAAATATTTAAAATATTTTCTTACTTTTATTGTAGATAATGATAAAAAAGTTAGATAATTTTAATCTATCTTAAATATAATTATTATACATGATCTCATCTCTATAAAGTATCATTATTATATTAAACATTTCATATACATAACTGAATTTTGTTGCCTAAAATTCTATTTCAATAATAATCATAATTTAACAAAAGACTGAAACTATAACATTAGAGTAAATTACTAACTGGAAGAGATATATGATTAAAAAAAATTTATTGAATAAATTTTATAGCTTTATGAGATATTATTTTTTGTAAATGGAAATATTTAAAGTATTACATACGTATTATATATAATACGTATTATATACGTTATTACATTCTTCCATATAAAATTTTAAATAGTAATTTGTTGATATACTATTAAATTAATAAACAAATAATATCTAAATGGAATTGTTTACAAAAAATATTCAAATTTTAAGGCTTTACAATGTGAATTTTCTGGTCTATCACACTTCTACACATTGGACAATTTGACGAAATCATATTTGCACAACCTGAACAGCAACAAAGGTGCCCACATGGTAGAAAAATTACTTCACACTATAAGAAAAATGAAATCATAAAAATTATATTGCGAATTTTATTACGAAGATTTTTTAAATAAAATAAACATTTTGCTTACTTGTAAATCAAGGCAAATTACACATTCGGCAGTATTGATGCTCTGAGTAGCGTTGTATTCTTGATAATTAGAACTTGTACAAGCTTCTTCTGATGGTGCAGAAGGTATTATGGGTGTTCTAGATTCGTTGAGTTTTAATTCTGCCAAGTAATTTTCAACTGCAAGTCTTATAGCAGTGCGATCATTTTCACAGTGTATTCCAATCTAGAATATGAAATGTGTTATAACTTGTGAATTGAATGATAACGAATGGTAAAAATGAATTAATACTTCACATACAGCTTTCAATTGTTCATCACTAAGATCTGGAAGTAATGATGGCAAAGAAGCTAGAAATGGCAAACAATGTAATGCACCCGCTATTGCAACATGTCGCACTAACGTTGGCTCTAACATTTCCAATAAACCCTGAGGACGTGTTTCCATTAAAGACTGATATTGCATTAACCAAAATTGACTTTGTCTTCTAGAATTCTTAAAAGATAGAATAATAATTTTATTGAAATTATAATAAGAGAGACAATAGCATATAAATCTATACTTACAGTAATACAACGTTGTTGTTCTATGCTATTAATTGTTTCCAAAAGCTGATCTCTTCTGCTTTTCTGCTGTTCTAATAAGTTCATTAGAATAGCACTCAAGGCTACTCTTTTCTCAGCTATTTCATTCTATTTAATAAAATAATAAAATATCTTCATAATATAGAAATCTAAGTGTATGTAGAAAAAATTAAATAGTTATGAATACTACATACAAGTTGCTGGTTAATTTCTAATTTTCGCCTCTCTAGTTCAATGTTCGTAAGTGCAGCTAATTGCGATTGTACCAAATTGACTTGTTGCACGATACTCCAACAACGTGCATCGCTACGTTCTAATAGTGCTGCAACAGCAGCCTTTTGCAAAACTTCATCTTGTCTTAATGTGTCAATTAAATCTTGTCTTTTTTCCGCTTGATCTTGCATTATTTGTGCTAAATGATCATTATTCCTTACTTCTCTGAAATATTTATTAAATGTTAAACATATTTTTACTTTTATGTAAAATATTATCAGTATGTTACTAACAGTGTGAGTAAAGATTGTGCAGCACAATCTCTATATTTACTATGTTCTTCTAACTTTCTAGTTCTGTGAAGTTCTTCTTCAAGTAATTTCTCCATAGAAACTATTAAAATCATATACATAAATGTAAGATTACAATTATATAATGAGTTATATATTGTTCTAAATATTTAATACTAACGAAGAGTATCCTTTGTACGGAACATAAATTGTTCTGTGTGACAAGAAGATAATAGTTGCATTTCTTCTTGTTTTTCCTTTTCTAATAATTCAGCTTGAGTTTGTCTTTCTTCTTCGCTGTTTCTTAAAAATTCTTTAATAACATTATCTGCTTCTTTTTCAGCTAAAGGAAATTATTGATATGTTAGCAGTTGTAATTTTGAAAAAAAACTTTTTTCAATTTTATTAGGAGATTTCTTTTTATTTTTGAATAAAATAAATATAATATCGAAATATTTTATTTATACCATTATAAATATAAGAAAGTAAGCGTGCTCTGTTAGAATCTCTTTCTTGTTGTACTTTTTGTAATTCGTGTTGTAACTGAGTTTGCTGTAAAGCAAGATCTTGCAAAAGCTAGAAATAGAAATATTTTAATGCAATATATTAAAAGCATTAATTGTAAATAAGTAATTCTAATTTTAGTTACCTTCTTTCTGTGTTTTTTTAACATTGTCTGCATCTCCATTTCATATTCTTGTTGCTGCTTGATGTTCTTTTCAACTTCTAATAATGCATTTTGGCGATGCTCCTGCAAGACAAAATAAATCTTCAAATTGCAAATTATTTTCTTTATTTACTAAAATATTATAGAAACGGTTGTTTCAAAATAATCAGAATTAAAAATAAGCAGAATCAAGCATAGTTTAGAAATATTACAATACAAATATATAAATTTTTACTTTTATAAACATATAATAAGTATTTTATAAATAAAAATTAAGTCTCACAATAAACAGTAGCAAATGTGCAAGATATATTTGAAAGCATACTAAAATAAAAGAAGCATCCACATGCCTTCATTTTTTCTAGCTTCTGTAATGCAGCCTAAAAGTAAAAATCAAAACATTTAAGACACACTGTGTAAGTGCAACATCAAAATTCATAATCCTGTATTATATAATACCTGTACATCATTATTTTTATTCTGATATACCCCTTGCATATCTTCAAAACTTATATTTCTTGATATATCTGTTTCAGAATCAGGCTCTTCTGGTGAATATTTAATGCCACTTTCATTTGCTAGAAATGCTATAATTACTTTTGTGCCTCCATTTAAAATATCTTGAGGTGGATACAATAAGTTTAACCCATCAATATTTAACTCTGCTAATTGTTGTGCATAACCCAATGATTTAGGGAGTTTATGAAGTTTATTATGACTAATATCTAACATGCTAAGCTGCTTTAAATTTCCCATTGCCTCTGGCAATTGTTTCAATTTGTTTTTTGCCACATTCAAAATGTTTAATTTACTTAAGTGTACTATTTCGTTTGGCAGTTTTCGAATATTGTTGTCTTGTAAATAAAGTTCCTGGAATATATACAATTAAAAAATAATTTAGAAATCTCAAATAATTTCATTTGTTCGACTTCAATAATAATACCTTGAGAGAAGCAAGACACATTATGTCTGATGGTAAATGAGTAAATTCATTATCACGAATATCTAATACAACGAGTAATGATAAATCGCTTAAGGCACCTCCACCCGAAAGTGAAGTCAGCTTGTTACTATACATCCATAGCACCTTCTTTCTGAATACTCTACACAGTGAATAAATACCAGAGGGTACATGTTTTAAAGCACATTCAGACACATCGAATATTGGTTCTGGGTTTTCTCTAGCCTATTAAATAATAATAACATCTGTGATATAATTAGCAATATTTTAGTTAAATATTAAATATTATTAATATTTTGTTCTTATTATTAGAAGAAATTGAACATTTGTCATTAATGAAATAACTAAATCAATATTAAATAAACAAGAAGTATATTAAATTCTAGTGGTTTTCTTATTTGTACGTGTCATTGAAAAATAATAGCATATTAGAAACAATATAATATTATATTATATTCGGATTATCATGTATATATTAAAAGTTAGCTATAGAATCAAGGTTACTTATTATATGAAATGATTAACCTTCATTCATTATGACATACCAGGTATAACTTGTGTTCCAGTCGTGCTTTGTAATCGACATTAACCTTGCTCCCATGCGGTAGAGACATCATTAATCGTATATGTCATGGCAATAAATGAACATTACGAGTGCAGGTCATCCTGCTATTGGTTTCCCTTCAACCACCCACATGTGATTTCGCGTACATACTTTATAAAACGCTAACTGATTTTGTCAATTTGACAGTTGTGTGGTAAAACGCATAAAACAGTAACGTACCTTAATATTTTAAGTCCCTAGAAATATGCAAGATTAGTTTTAAAAAATATATATTTTTCATTGATGCCGTTATTAATTAAATTTTGATTTGTTTATTTTCATCAGAATAGTAGAAAAATATACGATTTTTATTATCATTAGAAGTGAAGTTCCAGATATTTACGAATTTTATTTTTTACGTGTTTATAAAGATGATTACACGAAAAATATGTTACTGTACAACAATTTAAGTACATTATTGATTTATATATTATTATATAAATTATTATATAAACAAATTATAAATATGGTACAAAACATTCAATGCAGGAGTCTAAGAATTAACTTCGTTTTAAATGATTAAAACAATTTATCTATACATTTTATTCAGCTATACATTTTCATACAAAGAAACAAGTTATAAATATTATACAAAATAATCAACTTTGTTTTGAGTTTGTGAGTTCTTATGTATTTTAATTCCTATAATAATCAATAGCAGTGACGTGACTTTTTACTATATTTGTAATCTTTAACTTCGCTTCATAAATCTCTTTCTTTCATCTTAATTTATTTCTCGAAACATTGTTGTGTATTTATATATGTCAATAAATACTCTAAAAAAATAGGCAGTTGATATGCATATACATCTAAAATTCAACAGAACCAATTCAAACATTTTATTTGTTAGATAGGTGAATATCTCTCGTAAATTTACGAGATGTAATTTAATTACACTTTGTTCGACTCGTATCTAAACTCTAAAAATATAGTATATTATCAACTACGAGTTCAGATCGCTATACGATTTTGATCGTCTTGTTTTAACGTGTATCAATGCTACTTTTTTTTAGATCCATGTTTTAGATAAAAATAATAAACAGTTAGGCGATTTCATACAAAAATACTACAACAGTTTATAAAAAAAGAATCTTGCCATCGATGATGCTGTTACAAATTTTGTGAAACTTTTTTCTGTCTTAATCGATATTCCGTTGGTGTAAGCATGCCCCTGAAAAATAATTTCTTTCTTAATAAAATTAATTAATTTATTCTAATTACAATAATTCTATGCACAATGTTTAAAAGAAATCTAGGTCGATACCGGAAATTAATTAAGTCATTGTAATTATCTGTGTACAATATTTTAAGCAAACACAAATCAATGCCAAAACATCAAACTATTATTATAATATTATATTTCCAATATTACAGCACGTGAAAGAACATCTTATTTAGATTATTTAAAATTATTCACATTCAAACCTTAAAACCGTATCAAAAGAAACGCAAACGCCTTTGTCGCACATTTTCTTATAAAGATGCCAACATTCTTTTTCTTTATTGGTTTGAAAGTGTGGTTCTGTAGACATAGATTGCACATGTTGAAGAGTTTCCTTTGGAGGTGCGAGTGCAGATTTTACCTGCAACTTTTATAAATTGCTTCTTAATAATTAAAAATAAGTCCATTGTACGTAACGCAATGAAATATTTGCCTCACATTCGCGGTGGAATTATTTATGGATGTTTTAATTTGTTGCGCGGGAATCTCCATTTTCTGTGGGATTAAACTCGGCGACTCGTGCATTTTTATTTTTAGGGATGTCGTTTGTCTCTCCATTCCACTGCAAAACAATTTATTCTAATGTATGTTGCTCTTAGACCCATCGTTTTAGGTAATGATGAAATATTTAGTGATATTAAGAATAATAAATTTATTCACTTTTAAAGAAAAACATCAAGTGTTATTACTTTCGTATAAAATGTGTAAAATGTGTACAGGATAAAACAAAAAAAGGGTAAATAATGAAATAGGGTCTTGATAAACATGGGTTGAAAAATTAATAGTTTCAGAGTTTTAAACAATTTTTATTCCGGTTGAAGCGAGTAACTTTTTCGTTTCGAAAGCTAACGTATCATTTCTTCTTTTCCTTGTTACAAAAGATTTTCTACATAACCTCCTTCCATTTCCGCACACGCTTAGTTCACTCGTACTAGACAATTGCGAACTCTTTAAAAAATTCCTGAACATATTCTGTAACTATATAAAGGCGGATGATCCGTCATTTCAATACGGTACGACAGTTTTCGAAGCGAGAAAGTTATTCACTTCAACCAAAGCGCAAAGATGTTTATAATGTCTTTATTAGGATGAACTCTTATCATTCGGTAAGTACTATCTACACTAAAAGTTACGAAACCTTTTTTTGTTTTACCCTGTATAATCAAAGAGTAACTTCTATTTATTTTCTCCATAAATTTACGAATACACTTTTTATATATTTCTCGAAATACATTCTTTACACGATTTTTGTAATATTCTTCGAAATATATATACGTATACGCTAGTGAGAAACTTATTACAAACGAACTTATTACTCAACCCGATGGAAGGATTGTGAAAGGAAGGAAGGAAGGAAAAAGATATTAAAGTGTAAATGTACGTCCGTTGGATATTTTAGCAAACTCATCGAGAAATCTATCGTTCACGTGATTTTGTTACCCTCGAATAAAGAGGAAACGTATTATAAGAACTATTAATACAGCTCGTTCGCTATCCTTTCTATATCGATTATGGTAGGCCTCTTATCGTTCCATTTCTCCCTTTCATCGATATCGTATAAATTCTCAAACGATCGGAATCGTGCCGCTATGTTCAAGCATTGTCGGAATAAAAGTTGCTATCGTATCAGATGTCGCGATTAAATTCCCCTTATGAATGCATGTCACAATAAGATTGGAAAAAGAAATATGTCGTTACAAATCATTTTCTTGTTATGTAAACTTGTCACACTTATATAATATAATAATAATACTTGTTACATTTTTGAAAATTCTTCGTTTCTTGTTTAGAAAACTTTTGCTACATTATCTAATATATTGGATATGCAAAAGCGTGCTGATGATATTGAATATACAATAATATGCAAAAACTTTTTAATTGCATAGCACGTGTGATAAGATAAGCTTATATAGCGGGTATATCCGTGCGATTTATTTTCGTTCGCGTTAAAATGTAGCCAATTTCTTAGTAATGAGAAAACGAGTCTGAAAACGTTCGAAAACGAATACCCGTTGTTTCATTAATTGAAAACCTTTTCCTTGATGAAAGCTATAATCACGTAAATTATATGTACATGTATGTAAACATATAAAATAAATCATAATTATGAAAAAGAGGTAGGTTAAAGAATTTTAGGGAAATTTTAGAAGTGCTTGTTGCGATATATCTTTTTACAGATTCAGATATTTTATTAAACCTTTTTCATCGAACCAGGCAATTTTTTCATAAAATATTTTGCCATATCTGTGATATTTAGCAAATTGCATGTACGTATTTCATTTAAAAAACCATCGACCTAATTTTACACGGTACAGTTTATACGATTTGTATTATGCTCTTCACCAAGGCGCTATTAAAGAATCATGAAATTCTATTTGTTTTTTATACTCACGATCGTGATGGCGTGCTACGAGTTTTTAGTAATTTCCGTTTTTTATCGTGTAGATCACCAATAGGCACGGCCAGGCATCTCTTTTCACGATCAGTCAACGGGACGTCGAGCGGCTCCTCGACGTCGTGAATCAATGCCAGAATAGGCAGAGCTAAACCGCCGGTAACATCCGTTCTCCAGGACATCGTTTCCTCGCTCGACGAAGTCGTTCCGTTTCCACGTTGGTTAACGATCGCCAGCCTCGGTTGTGTCGTTTTTTTCTCCTCCCTCGACGACAGTTGTTGCTCTTTCGGTGAAGCATCCTCGTCAAAGGAATTCTGAAAGGAAACTGAGCAACGACTTCGATTTTGTTGATGATCTCATTCTCGATGACGCGAAAATTTTGCACATTTAATCTAGTTTAAACACACATGTAAATAATATCTAAGCTATTTTGAAAGACATCTATATAAAGAGTTTCTATTTATTTCTATTCTGTTTTTAAAGATATTTAAAATATTTCAAATGCTATTTAAACTAGCCGTTTAAGCTAGCATCGAGGAAACGTTAATGTTTAAATACCTGTGCATACGGAAGATAGTTTTCTAATTTTATTCGAATAAATCGAAACTATATTTGTTCACGAACGACCATAGTCACGATATGTTCGAAACGATTGTATTTATTTAATCGATTCCATTTGAATAAATTCGTTCGATCGCGTTTTTATTTGGCAACTGCCAAGATTTTCTCCTCTGTTCAATTTAATCAAGGTAATATCGAGCCGAATTTTATAGTCACGATAAGTATGTTTACCAAGTAACCTGATTTAATGGGCCGGTATTCGCAACACTTTGCCGTTTACCGAAAACTGGGCCAAACGATATCTCGTGTCATCGATTCGGTTTTACACAGACTAAATGAGCTATCCAATATTTTTCCACGAATCGTATTCCATCTCTATTTTTTTCCTCCATGCCGTTTCGTTACCAATCGTCTTTTACCAACTCCACGACGATATATTCCGGTCTTAAAGACGATTGGAAGAAGAAAATTGCGAAAGACTAGAACATTTTTATTGCTCAATTTTTTTCGTAATAAAAAATTATATTATACATGTAGAAGATGAAAAAAAAGATTCATCTTTATATTTCAATCTATTCTCTTATTGCTGGTTCAAATGTTCTTCGAACTTTTCTTTCTTCTTTTCATCAAATTTTGATTTTATCTACCCAAATGCGTTATTTATAATATAAATATATATGTATATATCATATATTATATATTAAACTATAATATATATATATATAGAATTATTAGGTTGGCAACTAAGTGATCGCGGATTTTGTCAATACCACCTAATGACATAATAGACCAATGGAATTAAACCAATACGAATACGTAATTAAAAAAACCAAAAGTAATTGGTAATTACGTTTCTGTCTCGATAAAGATAAACATAATAATATCATGCAAAACATTTGCATATGTTTAGTAATTATAAAAATAAAAATTATAATACCAGTCATTTTAATCGGTTCGATAGCGTCTTCTATTGTTGACGTTTTGATTCATCGACACTTCTCACGATCCTCGAAAGCGTATACATACTTAACGAATAATCGTTCTTAGAAGTTTCATCGTTAAATCGCATCGGCGTTTACCCTGACCGAACAGCCATCGATAGAAGTGCAATTATTAAAACCCGATTACGTGGCGAGTTTCAATGGAATATTTCGCTTCAGGGTCAGTGGCGTAATAGAGAAGAAGTTTGGTCGATTTAACGTGTTCGATCCTCTTATTGTCTTCACGGGTTTCATGTCGTTGCACGATAGAAGTTCCCTTTAATTAGCGACGATATACGTATTAAAGGAACCAAGTCAAGTGCTAGAACGATTCGAGAGCGAAACGTACCCTAAGGAATTTCTAACCTCTGTTCGTACCTTAAATTTCTTGCAAGAAGAATTTCCCGTGATAGGAGATTAAGGGTAACGTATGTGCAAGTTACAAATAATCGGTATGCAAACGTAGAAGATTTAGTAAATTTCGTTTACGTAAAAGTGAACTTTTACAAATCAATTGAAGTACGTTAGCATTCTTCTAGTATGTTAAAGGCAAGTTTTAAGTTTCACGTGATACGATTAAGAATTTGAAATTTGTATAAAAATATTATATATATATATATATATATATATATATAACATAAATGAATCCGTAGGATATTGATGTTTCATGTTGCGTTATTATTATTCGTTCGTTTGATACGTATTTTATGTACGTATGTGTGGATACTATACATGGATAATACAGCGTGGAGAATTCTATACATAGAATTCCTTTGTAATTTCGAAG
Source organism: Bombus difficillimus (assembly GCA_014737525.1). NCBI lineage: Eukaryota > Metazoa > Arthropoda > Insecta > Hymenoptera > Apidae > Bombus > Bombus difficillimus. Next base: position 816,106 of record JACXIT010000142.1, read on the forward strand.
AATTTCATTTTAAAACGTCGAAACTTAGATTTGGATTACTTGTTACGATAAGTAATCGATAACCTTTTTCAAAGTGGTATTCATCGTGGATTAACTTTGAGAGAATTTATTATTTTAGACACGTTGGTCGTTTCTTTTCTTTACAGTCGAGTAATTCACGATAAAAAGGTATCCTCGTCAAATTCGTCCGACTTTTCGACAAATGATCTACGATACGAAGACACGTTCGATTTATCTTCGAACGAAAATTGATCGTTTCTACGAAAGTAACCATTGACATGAGATTCACGACTTCATAATTTGATCAGACATCATTTTTTTGCAGATACACTGCAGTGGTATAATATGATGAACGTTCTGTTTAAAAAAGAACAATGAAACGTATTGTACAAATATTAAAGATGCATCAAGAAGAGTATTTTTCTCTTCTGTAGAAAAGTATGTACAAGCATGAACGTTCGTTGTTTTCGTTACGAGCTCTTCAATTTTTTTACGAACGTAAAAATAAAATTTTGTTACAACAAGTTCTTTTCAAAACGGTATCGTTCGACCATATACGAGACTGGATATCTTCCGTGTGAGGGAACCTTTAAAAGTTTGCGGAAGATCTCGTAGAGATTCGTGCGGATAATGAACAAACAGTTAACAACGCGTTTCGTACGTGTTCTTTTCTTTGTAGTCGAAGACAGGACCGGTAAACGAAGATGGACATTTCGAAATAATTCGCGGCATGCGCAGCTCGCGTGTCTTGCGTCGCTTCTAATTAACTCGTTCAATTATCATTCCACGGTCCTCCTTACACGCGCACGTGTGTTATTAAATTCTTGCACGATATTCCTTCGCGAACACGAGGATATTGTCATTCGCAACTTGTTTCAATGCGTTAATCTAATCGTGCTTAACACAATGTGGATGATCTCATGAAGTTTAAATAAATGTTGAAGAGAAACAGTTAAACCACATTGTATCGATAAACTTACGTTTTGCGGCTTTTATTAGGTGATATAGAACGATATATATATGATATACGAGTTATATATAAAATGTCGCGGAATAACGAAGTGGCAAAAGAAAATGTCTATTTCGTCTTTCTACAAGATGTTTTGATATCGTTACTGATAACTAGATTGCGAATTTGCAAGTAGAAATTTCGTTCATATACCAAGCATCGCGAACCTCTACTTTGTATATTTTCACGTACTACGCGCATTCTATGTATTTTTACAATTTTAAATTTCCCATAAATCCATTAAAAATTCATAATCTAGCAATGACATTGAAATCAAAGATATTTTTCTAAATCTTCTATCACAAGGAAGATAACATTTGTAAGTAGATTGAAATACAAAGCTCTAACTGTCTAAAAACTAAAAAAGATGATTTTTAAATTAAAAAAATCCGTTAAAAGATAAGATAGGCTCATATATGCGTGTGTGTATTTCTACGAAGTCTACGAGTGATCTACGGCAAAGTAGCTACCGAAGAAATAAAATTCTGAACTAGAAGATAAACTCTACTTATGAAATCGTCCATAGCGAGAAAAGTAGCCTCGAGCGATCAATTAATTTCGAGCAAACTAATATTTTTTTTTTTTTTTTTTAACTAAAAAGCGTTCAATGTTCGCTATCTACCTGATTTGATAGATTTTCCTGTACTACTCAAAGCCGAATTAATCGAAGTTTTAATAATTGACGTAGTGGGTAGTTTGCTGCGTAGCTCGTCGATTAACTTATCTTCCCTGGGCGAATTCTCGGTATCGCTATCGCTGTCTGCAGAGCTAACAAGGGATACCATTGTAACGATATCCATCGTTTTGGAGTCAATCGAATTCCTTACACGGCCAGCCGATTTATTCCGTGATTTTCCATCTTCTTCGTGTTTCGAGTTACTTCCTCCCCAAAAGCGTCTTTTCGCGCTTCTGGATCGCCTCTTCGATGGAGCCGATCTCACCGCTCGATTTGACGATATCTAACGTGTTAATTACGTAATTTATGTTAATCATATAAGAAAGAAACTTTTCTTCGACTTAGTATGATCGCTAGCATCGAACAAGGTACGTAATAATAAATCAAGTATCTTGAACGATCGCATCCACGCAAGATAGAAGAAATATTAGAAAAATTTCACAAATGGAATGATTTTCATGATGAAGATAAAATGTTTTTCTAATTTTTATCACCTCCGTTTTGCCTCTCTTTTATCGCAATGATGTCACGTTTCATAGAAAGTACCGCGGCGTGTCACTTAGGAAAAGCTGTGTATTTAAGAAAAGTAAATAAAATATACCTTCGTCAAAGTCATATCTATTTTTTCCATCGCGTTATCTTTACACTCCGTATCTTGCTTGCCCTGATTCTTGTTCTTCCCCGATGAATCAATCACTATGTTAACCTGAACGCGATTATTCGCCGAAGTTGATTCGAAACGTCGTTGCGGAGGAGCAGAACTGGTCCTTCTCGATTTTCGATCGATCTTCTGGTTTTCCATCGTCTTCCTCGAAGGTGGATTGCTCTCGTTCACCGAGCTACATCTCACTTCCGACGAATTTCTCGAGAACGTAGCTTTGTCGATCGTAGAACCATCTTTGTCCTCCGTTACGGTGCTAGTCGATAGAGTCTTTTTAATCAAATTAAATCGATCCGCCTCGTTTGTTCTCTGGATCGTCATTGTTTTATCGTCTACCGAAGCGTCTCTGCTTTCGATCGTCGCCTTAACCCGCGCGTTTTTCTCAGTTACGCGAATCAATTTACTATTTGCAACCATCTTTTGCGTTACGTTCTTCTCGCTGGCCAAATCACAGCGAAACTCGATCAGGTTTTCCTCCGACGCGCCCCTTTTGTTCGTAACATTCTCTTTGCTCTGTACGATCGCTCGAGCTGAAGTATCTTTTTCTATAGCGGTACGATCATCGATCGACGATTTTTGTGGTACATTTTTATCCGACATAGAATTCCATCTGAACTCCGTTGGCGATCTAATTGGGTCGAGGAAGGCTCGGTTGGTACCGCTATGAAAGCTCGCACGCTTTTGCTTCGCCGATGAAAAATCTTCCTTCGACACTTTCGTAACTGCCAAGGTCGAGTTTTCGATTTTGATCGACGGCAACGTTGTACTTGCAACGCGATAATGAGAACAGTCGATACTTGCCGACGACTTTTTCTTCGTATTGGTATCTTCGATGTTCGAGTCCCTCGATGTTTCCTTGAAATAGAAAATAATCCCAATAGAGGAAAAACCGAGGGAATAATTGCTTGAAAGAAGATAATCCACTTGTATCGTATTAGTATATGAATAATATTTTTTGTCTATCAGTTTTACAGAACCTAGATCTACGTTAATATCCAATTATACCTCGTTCAATTGTTCCTTTTCTACGTCAGCCTTTTCTCGTTCCTTATTCTTCATATTTACAGAGACCTTGCTTTCTTCTAGAACCTGCTTCGTTTCAGTGGAGGATTGCAGAGATAGAAGCGACAATTCTCTGTCGCTTTTCCTTGAAGTAACCGTATCGTCGTTCTCTGATAAAAGTCTCGTTAATTTATTAGTAATAAGTTTCTCCTCTTCTTTTTCTTCTTTCTCGTCCAGCATTTTACAGTCATTAAGAGGTATTCCGATTTTAGCCTCGTTGCTTTCTCGTACAGGAGATGATGGGACACTGGTCGTAGTATGATTGGACATTTCAGAGTCGCATCTTTCATCCACAGTTTCACGGGCAAGAAAGATGTTAATGTTGGCTTTATTCTTCTCGCGATTTTTCCAAGCGAGCCTCAGCCTCTCGGCCAGTTCTAATCTCGAATAAAGGATCGTTGGTTTGTCGATCCCGACGAAACCCCTTGACCTTCCGGTGGTCGATTTGGATCGTCCAGGAATTTGACGAGCCACCACTTCAACTTGCCCAAGTTCTTCGTCATTCTTTTGGCGGTTTTCCTTCCAAGCAACGCGAACCTGAAATTCGTCGGCCACTATCATAGAATTAATTTTTAATTAGTATCATCGGGTCGTAGATGATCTACGATGGTTTCAACCGAGTTACCTAATCACGAAATGCATCGTTTTAATTTATAACTTTGTATTTTAAAAAGACGTACAGACCATCAATGATGTTTGTTAGAATTTCAAGTATAAATTAATATCGCGTCTACTCCAAATAATTCGACTCAAATCTAATTCGATATATAGTCACTGGGACTATGGATATTTATGAACCTATGGAAAATGTAAAGACGAAAGAATGTTCAATTTTGTATAACGTATAAAAATATCCAAATTATGCAAATTACACATGCATGTAATATATAGAATAGAGATATCCAAAGTAAAGTATACTTTGTAATTTCTAATAGGTAAAACAAATTTGTATGTAAGCATTCATATTTCTTTGGTATCCAAATATTCTCTTATATCCAAAGTATTCTTTTACATGTAAAGTAAAATATACTTTGTAATTTCTACTAGGTAAAACAAATTTCTATGTAAGCATTCATATTTCTTTAGTATCCAAATATTCTCTTATATCCAAAGTATTCTTTTACATCCAAAGTAAAGTATACTTTGTAATTTCTAATAGGTAAAACAAATTTGTATGTAAGCATTCATATTTCTTTGGTATCCAAATATTTTCTTATATCCAAAGTATTCTTTTACATCCAAAGTATTCTTTTACATCCAAAGTAAAGTGTACTTTGTAATTTCTACTAGGTAAAACAAATTTCTATCTACGTATTCGTATTTCTTTAGTTACATCCATAAAAATATAGATTTGGATAAAAGTTCACGGTCTAGTGATCACCTACAATTTAACGGTACCAGTCGTACAGTATACAAAATATAATAAATATAATATATCAAATATAAAAATAACAAATAAGAATAAATATCGTTAAAAAAATCGAGGATACCTTAGGTCTCTCAGAGCCGGGTTTACCGCTAGTTCCACGCTTGCCACGTGCGAAGGGACTCGCGCAGATTTGCAACGATTTGTCATCCTCCGCGGATCTTTGTCGCCTAATTTGTTGACGACAAGGCGCAGGTGGTTGCAAGGACAATTGTCTGATCGGTCTGATCGGTTTTTCGGACCCTGACATTCCGATGCTGGCAATCGCCGCTGAGGCTACATTCTACGATAACTTTACATCAGCTTTCTACCATATACTAAACAAAAAAAAAATAAACAAACGAAGCAACTTTATTATATATTATCAACGTTATCGATAATTTAAAAAAATACATTCAAAGCATAATAAATCGGTTAGTAAATCGCTACTCACTCGACCCGTTTACGATTCGTACGAAAGATCGAAACGTAAGCGCGATGGATGAACTTCCATCGTGGTGGCGGCGCGAGCAAACGCCGACTGACTAACTTCATCCATTGCCCTCTGACACGATCGTTCACCACCACTGCCATTTCACCGATTTACCTTCGTGTTACCTGCCTACCACCAGCAATCGGTGCCCGTGTACACCCACAGAGTCACTAACACGTTGTCGTTTCCACCCGCTTGCCAGTGAAGGGGTGGTTGAACGATGTATTGCTCCGTTTAATTCGAACGACGCCCGACACTACCACACCTATACTTTAATCACAGCCACACTGTGTTAGGGAGGAATGTTAGGGTGGTCGAACTCGCTCACGTACGCTAACTCGACATGCATTGCCCTCTGATTCGCGATCAGTGGCGTAACGCGAGACGCTCAACACCCCTAGGGTAACGATGGTTGCGCTTTTTCAATTATTTGTTTTATTTTGTTTCAGAGAAATAATCGATTTTGAGAGTTTAGGAGTTTTTTTTTTGAGGGGGGAGTGGGAAGGTTTAGAGACGTTTGCGTTTAATTGATATCTTTGCTACCCTTGGTTGGTCGTTGGACGAAATGTCCTACCCATTAATTTTGAAATACTCGAGAAGAACGAAGTTTTATTGCCTTTCTGTGACGTTTTTGTTCTTCTTCGTTCAATTAAAAATACTTAGTTGTATTACTTTACTTGAAAGATGGAAAGCACGTGATGTTTTAAATATAACGACGTATATGTATATCTTTACATCGTATCTTTTTTCTCACTAAAACGCTTATCTCGTGAATAATGGTAACGATAATAAATATATCAACGTATTTCGTAAATAAAAGAATACCAAATATGTGGCCATTTTAATTAAGTTTTTATCGATGAAAAATACGATTTAATATCTTACAATCAAGCAATATAATTCAAACTTGATTCAAATACGATTTTTCGATATTATTTACGACTCGTGACTTTACGACTTGTAGTTAAGATTTAAGCTAATTGTAAATGTGTCACTGTACGTGCTTAAACTCTGTTGTTGTAATCGCTTAATAATATTAATAATATGTTCAATATTGTGTGCAATACGAGTAATAAGAATTATCCGGGTGTTACATATACATCGCGTAAACATTTGCTGATTTTTCATAACGCGAACATAAACAAATGTTTAACTAGAATACACATTTCATGTTTCTATGTGTACAGCCCTTTATAATTAAATTACAGGAATTTTTTTTAACTAATTATGAACTATTCTTAGAATAATACACAATTTAACAATAAAAACACTCTGATTAGAATATTCCTTACGAAGTACCTTTCCCATGATTCGAATCTCAAAATATCGAACAACGTTTCTTCCATTAACCGTTCGATAGTGTGTAACAAAACAACTAATTGACGATAAACGATTTAGAAGATAATTATTTTCTTATCGTCAAAGCTTTTTGCACTCCTGGCATCAGGATACAGAAAGTACACACTTTCAATTTTGTCTGGAAAATGAATAATCTAAATGATCTAATCTTTGATAATGAGAAGCTGGCTTCTCTACGCCAAGTTCTTCACCTACTGTATACTTTCAAAAGGTCTACAAAATTCTGGAACACTTGCTGAAATTCCTATTGTGTTGTACGATCGATCTTTGTAACAAACGTTTGGAAGGAATTTTTCAGAAAAGGTAGAAATTCGTTCCGAGAAAATTCGCGAGCGAAATCTCCTTTAGGCTGCGAATGATTCACGTTGTTTCGTTAACCGACGATTAATAATTGTATCACGTATAATGACATTGATGACGTGAAATTTATAGCGCCGTAGCCTCGCTGTTTTCTTTCACCTTTCACCGTCAAAGAGTTAAGAATCAGAAAAATTTCCCTACACGAAACTCTGTCAGTTTTCTTGCATTTAAATAGCATTTAATGCGTGAAACTCGTTTCAGAAATAAATATACAGGATGTCCGATTATAAACAGAACATGCAAATTACTGGTAAATTATTCACTGTGAAAAAAAAAATGGTTCATACAAGAAACGAATGGCTTTGAGGAGGACGTAATTTGGTGTAATTAGCTTTTCTGTAGATGGCCGGGTAGAGGTCATACGAAATTGACGTACGTTTCTCTAAACGGAGTCATACGGTTTTAAATACAATAATCGATCCGTCTTGGCATTTCCTACAAAAAAGTGTTGACCTATTTATGCCGAAAAATCATTGGTTTAAAAGATGTTTTAATCTCATGAAGTATCGCGAAGTGATCGTAATAGCGATGCCTTACACATTGAAAATCAAGGTGTCTCCGAACATTTAACAAAATAACATTTGTAACGATATTAATCGACGTTCTCTCATCTATCTCCTATCGCATTGTAGAAAATATGCCCATTGTAATTTGAGGAAAGTTACAGGCAAGTGTACTTACCATTTAGTATCATTTTGCGATATTGAGATCAAAATATCTTCCAAACTAACGATCTTTCGACATAAACAGGTACCTTTTTGTAGGCAATGTCAAGACGAATCGTCTACTGTATTTAAAGATATATGATTGCATTAAAAAAAAAATTCGCTTCATTTTCATACGATCTCTGCTCGGCCATCTGCAGAAAAATTAATTTACACCAAATAACGTCCCCCTTTGGAACCATTCGTTTCTTTCTATTTGAACCATCTTTTAATATAGCGATAATTCACCATTACTTTGCATGTTCTCTTTATAATCAACCATACGAAACATCAAGTGTGTCGATAAATAGAAAACATTTTGATAAAATTGTCCCTTAAACGATACCACGAATTCTAATAATAATACCATGAATTTCACAGAGAAGAATAACAATGATCGTACGAAGCGTTGCTTTTATTTCTTACACCGATGCCTTTGAAATGATTTTCTGATAAAAAATTGAATTTCAGGCCCGCGTGACACGTCGCTTCGTTCTAGAAATGTTTTCACGCTGAAGTTCTTTTTGCTCGAATATGCGAATTCTATGTGCTAGGTTTCTTCGGGCTGTTGCATCAAATCGAGCACGCGTCTCCCTCTCTCGAAGGAGAGCCAGCGACTCGATATTGTTCGTCGAAGTTATTGCGATCGTGTTCGAGTTCCATCGAAAGGCTCAATCTCGCTGGAACGTGTCATACGAGCGGCGAACTCGAATTTCAACCAGCAGTCACCAGGTATTATTGATCAAAACTTTACCTATCATCTGACAGCTTGTTGTCCGGTGTTACCATGGCATCGGCGATCATTCGAATTCGTTTTCCTCTCGTTCGTCTCTTTCTTCCTCGCCCCTTGGCGAAATCACACTTCACCGGAACCTTCACCGGGCGAGAATTTAAACGAGAAACTTTCTGCGTGGAACTCGGCCACGTCGAATCGCCGAAAATTAAGAGAGCCCAGCCATTAGAGCTTGCAAACCTAATTGCCCCTCTTATCAGCGACTTCGACGTGTTGAGGCCAGGGATGGGCAACACCGATGGATAACTCGTCCATTGGAATCTGTCTGATCGTTTCTTTGTCTCTATTTCCGATTCTTGGTCCTAATAAATATCGCTTAATAAAGTTACCGCAATTGTTATTCTAATTATAATTGCTTGATTTTCACGTGGTTATTGTTCCTATACATCCAGGTATCGATATACAGTGGCGGACGAAAGAGAGTTTATAAAATAAGAAATATAGAAAGACGTCGTAATTTTGAGAAATGAATTTACATTTAATAAGAACAATGAACAAATATAATAATTACCACGGAACGGACGATCGTCAACCATATGGTGAAAGATTTTTAGTATAAAACATTTTAAAATTCACGGTGTATATTATAATAATCTACTTATCGTAGCTTAGTTTAGTTTTTGATTATGGATACCAAGCTTTCTATTCGTTAAATGCCAACATTGTTGCGTCCAGTTATCGATATTACATTCGAGACATTCGGACTAAAAGCACGAAATATTCCATGCAATAATTAGTTACATTGCGATATCTTGATTTGATTTGCAAACAATGAACTTCTTCATCGTTGCATTATTAATACAGTTTATTGAAATAAATTAATGCCACGAACTCGCGCATTCGCAACGAATGTGTGTGGCTTGGTTTACTTGCTCTCTCAATGTCTCGTTATCATAAGGAAGCGCGATAGTCGGCCTTGACGAATATAATTTCACTTGCTTTACGATTAATTATGTCATTTGAATTACGAACATAATTCTACCAGAATCGTGTTAAATATCGTTCTATGCGAAAAACGTTTCGACGATGCGGTTCTTTTTGGTAAAAGGATTCGGTTTTTACGATTCTACGAATCGAGTTTGTCCATCCCTGTTCCGGTTTCTGGAGAAACGACTGTCTATCGTGCTCGATCGGGACTGGAAAGTTCGACTTGCGAGGCTTGCCAAGAAATTTTCGAGGCCCCGTTTCACGATCGAGCCGTCTCACCGCGATTGATGGACGCTTGATTTGCCCGCGACACGAGAAACGGAATTATAAATTATTTCGCCAACCATTGCCTTGTACAGTCAAGACATGATTTACGTATATCCGGAGAAATGTTATCTTCTAATCGTTTGGCAAGTCGAACGCAAATGAAAGGGACAGGGTTGTTTTAACAGCGGTAATTAATCAGAAAAAAGGAGACGATTACCTTCATATAAAAAGTAGAATGATTTCGATTGTTCGAATTATTCTACGAATAATTGTTATTATTTATTCTCAGTGGATTGTTAATAACGAAATTATACGTGCAATACTCTTATATATTACAAACATGATTTTTCACGCAGGTATCGAAACTCGACATTGGAATCGAACATACAATTTATATATTTCAACTAAATGGCGAGCGAGACTTCTTTTACCTCTTTATTAGAGGATTCGTTTTCGGATAATGACAAAAGTACCGAGGATTATTCGTCTAATTTAAAAATATCCTTTCCAATAATGTTATATTCTCGCGTTACTATTTACACTCTGATGATACAAAACGATTTATTTCTACTAATTATCCTTGACGTAACCATGATCACGATGCTTTGGAGAACCTGACCGAGAGATACGACAAGGAATTGTTGCAACAGGCTCTGCAACAATCTTTATCCTCGTGTTCGGATAATTTGCTCGCTGAGAGAATTTTCAACGAAACGCTTCCTTTCGCCTATTATCTTTTATCCGAGGTAAAGTGAATAATATTACCTTAGAAATTGATATTAATTCTGTCGCAGTCTTCGAATTTACGTATCTCGATAAGAACGAACGCTTTCAATGACCGAAGAAAATTCTTAGCATGAAATCGAAATTAAAAATTATGCCTATCGATAATAATTATCTTTATAATTTTTCCAAACTTAAGAAACGTTTTAAAAATATCGTTACATAAATTCTAGCAAGAATAGCTCGAAGAACGCGGCAGAATTAATTAAGAATCTCAAGAGATGCGAACATCGATGGATATTTGGTTCGACCAGGCGTTGCATCTTTGAAGTTTGTTCTTGTTTGAAGGCTCTGAAGAAAATTGACGGAACGATAAATACAAACGCGGATGGACACACGGTGGAAGATGCGAAACGACAATTGGTCGTGTGTCACGAATTGCTAAGTGTGTGGGAGAAATCTATGGAACGCGTTTCGAAACTTTGTAAACCATCTGCCATTGCTTTTAAATGCATAGTGGAGAACGTGCCTCTCACGATTAGACTAATATTCGAACATTGTAGAGCAAGGTGAGGTGAATGGTCAGGGACATTCTCAATTATCTTTCCTTTTTTATATCAATAACAAGTTTTTTTTATTATTATTTAATTTGTACTTTACAATTTGTCCAGCTAGACATTCGGTCAATTTTTCTGGCTTAATTGCTAAATAACATGTGGATGGCTACCCCCAGCCACCCGTAGCATCTTCGAGTGTAACTTAAATAACGTTGTTAAACCGTGGATTTTTATAGGAAATTTAAAAGCGCAAATTCAAAGTAGAATGTTTGTTATTAATATTCGTGCGAATAATATTAGGTCATCCCATAAGTTCGTGCCGTTTTTCGAGCGGTTATATATGTTGAGATTGTTTACATACCTTTCAGTTTCATGAAAAAATGTAATCCCCCTCTCGTTGTACAACTTCTTCCCATTTTTCTGGTAGGGCCATTATTCCGTCTCGATAAAAGTTCTCTCGTTTTTCTTTCAAATAATTTTCTAAGCTATTTTTGAGAATGTCGATATTTTCAAATTTTTTACCTACTAAGAAGCGTCGTAATGCTCTGAACAGGTGGTAATCGGATGGGGCAATGTCCGGGGAATATGGGGGATGTGGTAAAATTTCCCAATTAAATTCGGACAATATTTTTGTAACGCTTTTCGCGACACGCGATCTAGCGTTGTCGCGATGGAAGATAACGTCGTTCCTATTCGCTAAACCTGGTCGTTTTTCAGCTAGTGCTTCCCTTAATTTTTCTAACCGAGTGCAATATTTGTCCGAATTAATGGTATCGCCGCTAGATAAAAGTTCAAAATAGAGTATTCCTTTATAATCCCACCATACGCGCGAAAGAACTTTACGCGGATGTAACCCTGGTTTTGCACAGCGTCGAGGTGGCTGATTTCGTTGGGACCAGCTACGTTTCCGTTCAGGGTTTTCGTAAAGTATCCACTTTTCATCGCCAGTTACCAGGCGTTTAAGGAACGGCTCGTGTTTATTACGCGCAAGTAACGACACGCACGCTGTCGTTCGTTCGAGACGCTTCCGTTCCGTAAGTTCATGGGGCACCCAAACGTTCAACTTCGACATCATCCCCATTTTTTTTAAACACCTATGAATCGTTGTCTTAGGTATTTTCAGAACGTTCGACGTCTCTTGAACCGTCAAACTTGGTGATTTTTCAACAAGATCCCGAATTTTATCTTCGTCCGTCCGAGGAGGACGCCCGGCGCGTTCCTCGTCTTCTAAACAGAAATTCCCAGCTCTAAAACGTTGGAACCACTTCCTACGGGTACGCATTTCACTCGTGATTTTTTACTGTTAGAAGTCACTGTGTTCGCTATATTACGATCTTATACCCACGAAAATCTGCTCTAGCCTGTTCTCGATCGGCTAAGCTCAAGCGCATTGGTCCCTTATCGCCGTATGTTTATAAATCGACGCGTGAAATGTATACACAAAAGTCGGCACGAACTTATGGGATGACCTAATATTTGAGATAAAAGAAATCCCTGCTTACATTCCATTTCTTCAATCGTATTCATGAAAATATGAATTTGATAATAATATTTATATTAATAATATTATTCTTGACTAAATAAGAACAGCTGGTAAATACGAATGATATTTTTTCATTTGAAAACGTATCGACTTTTATAGTAAAAAATTGTACGGCACTTTATTCGAGGACGTATCGCAGGAATTAACGAATCTATTTCGCAAGGCGAAAACGATCTTGAATCTATTCCTGGCCACTTTAGAGAACGTAATAGTCTTCGACACGGATACGGAATCGGAAACGGAACTATTGGTAAAAGGTGAGCGATCCTATTACGTCTTAACGATTCTTTAACCAGAACCATCTTTATCTTTATCGAGTACGTCAAGTAGAGGAAAGAAGATACCGTTGCTCTGTTTAATCCATTAATGGCCAACGTTGCTTCAACGAAGTATACCATTTTCAAATTTTCAAGTTACCAGGCTCTCATATTTTTAGATTTTTACATCATTAGATTTGTAGATTTTCAGATTTGTATTGTCCAATAATGTTGTATTTACGTATTTGTTATATGTTATTTCAACGTTTGACCTTTAACGGTTTAATCATTTCGCGTATGTACATATCTCGGTGTTATTAATTCTATTTATTAATATATATATATATATATTATTAATAATGTGCATCTTCTATTAAAAACAGTAATCGATTCGATCGGATCGTTCGTTACCATCTCGCGCGAACTGGATTTGAAAACGTTCGTGGAAACGTCGAAAATATTCGGTAAATTGGCGATCACGAATCAACATCATGTGAAACGAACAAACGTTATGAACGTCACTTTGCAGCTTACCCAATTCACAAAAGATGTATCCTCGATGCTCGTATTTTACCAGGTACGTTTTAAGATAAAAATTCTATAATTAGACGAGAAAATTATTTTACTTTCTATTATCACAAAGTTGATATAACAAAATCGTTGAAACGAACGAAAGTTTGATCCGAACGTGTATTGAAATTTATAAAACTTTGTTTTGTAACATCTAAAGAATTTAAAAAGAGAGAGAAACAGAGAGATTAAATTGTGTTTAAAAACTTATACAGATACACGATACGTCATATTAATCACATCTATCTATTTGTTGATTGCTTAACAATATAGATCGTATCTGATATTTATTTATATAGAATTATTTGCTACTTGATCAGTGTTTTAAAAATTTTCTTTTCCTTTTTTTCGTTAGCAGATTTTCTATTTGTGGTTGTGTATTGTGTACTTTAACAATCTTAGATAATTCGCAATAACGCCTTTTTCCGTTGTCTCGGATAACAAATATCTCGAGGAACAAGCTAAAAACGAAACGGCTATCTAAACTAAACACAAAATGCTGGATTTGATAGATCTATAAAAGTATTTGCTTTTTTCCAAGTTTTCTGTATAATCACCTTTACGTAGGGCTCGAGTGATCGGATAGAAGAAAGAACAGTAAAAGTTATTGGACATTCGTTAAAAATTTTGGACAGACTATTTGCAGCCTATTGTTCGCACATAAATAAAGAAATCCTTCCGTTTGTGATCGAACTTTTGTTAAAGATGCACAGGTATATTTCTTCTTTTTTTATTTGATTTCTCGATTTTTGTATCTTACGATCGATCAAAGGTTTTTACATCGCTCTTTGCAATCAGGTGTTCTCCGCTGTGTTTACAAAACTCGCAAATTGATAGCAAACTGATCGATCTAATAAACATTCAAATCTCGAAGGGATCCGAACCATTTTTGAATACCGTTTTCAAATCATCCGATTTTAAACAGGTTCGTCGACAAAATCCAATTAACAGATCAATTCAACGTAGAACGTTCGTATCTTATTCGATATCCCTGAAATATTTTAGGCGTTCTTCGATTATAGAAATCAGGCAAATATCGATCATTTAGGCTACCATCTGTTAACGGTTAATATCATGAAAAAATTAATTTACACGCCATACGAGCAACATTGCGAATGGACATTAGGCGCAGAATCTATCATCGATGTCACGTTAAGCAACATTAATCACCGTAAGTACTACGTTTCGAATCCTATCTTTGGTATCTATCAAATGCGAGCAAATTTTTAATCATAGAATGTTCAACGAAATAAATCTTATTAACTTACTTGATCTTTTAACATAAACATTGAGAAACAGATTGTAAAGAATAAGAGAAAGCTGACGTTACACATAAAGAATTCTGATATTTTCTAATAATCTCGAAAATTATTTTATATTTGTACCGTTAAACAGTGCAGGAGGAGATTTGCATGGGTCAGGTGAGATTACCAGGTGTACACGATATTGGAGAAAGATCGAGATCCGCCTCGATATACGAAGCCACGATAGTACCAATTTGTGGACTGATCAGTCAAATTCCTGCAGACGGATTTCACGCTGTCGAGTTGATTTTATTAAAGCATTTATTAAGCAATCAACTTTGGAGTTCTTTGCTTAGTTCGGATATTTGGTGCTTCATCGGCCGGTTTGTAAATCGATCAATAAATTTTCACAGTTGATGTTAAGTTTCGGTCGTTCGTTCTTCGCTTTTCAAGTAAAATACCAAATACGTTTTCCATATAGTTTATCTTATAATTAAAAAGTAATCGTTTAGAAAATTCTATGATATTACAATCCCTGGCCGTCGAATTAAGACCACGTACAAAGATTTCGCGCTTTTAACTACGCAAGTGTCACGTTGAGAAATCACGAATCCGATAGATCGCCGGTGATCTTCTCGCGTCGCAGCTCGAACGTTTCACGAATAAGGTGAAGAAATTGAACTTTGTGTATGATAATTAAATTTTTATTATATAAATCCAACAGAGTGACGGTTCAAAAGTGTTAGAACAGAAGAATGTCGAGCGCTAATTTAGGAGAGTTTTTATATCGAGGTTTTAGTCCCTTTGGAGAGGCTATCGTCGCATGTGTCTCAGAGGTGGCTATTCCGTTATCGTTCGGCTACTATTTTGCTAGCTGCGGCATGCAGCTCGTTTCGTCTACCTGGTTACTGTCTTCGAGTGACTGGCCTTCTTGAGCGTGCGACACAAGACCATGTTATAAATAGTAAATTGTCTTCGATTATCAAGACTATTACGCAATATAAACCTAAATTCGTTCATCGAAGGGTACACTCGTATCGTCGTAGCGAACAGTAAGCAAATTCGTTCGACTTACGTGTCATGAAAAATATTTATAATCTGTTGAAATCGCTCGTTTGTTCGTCTCTGATCGTTACGTTACTCGATTTGAAAAAAAAAAAAAGATACTCAAGATGTTTAGTCGACCATTCGCGGAGAGACGCGATCGCGAGATAGCACGCCGACGAGAGTCGTAAATTCCCGTTACGATTAGACAATCGACGCCACGAAGTGATCGATCTCCTATTTCGTTTAGGATAATAGGGGTGGTTCAATTGGATTTACACTGAATTAACAGATATAACAACATTTATTCCAGCAGCTTTTGTATAGATGATAGTTACGCTGGTGCGTAAGTACAAATTGAGTACACGATTAATTTAACGGTAGAGATCCGGTACAGACACGTTGACTATTCTAGCGGTGAAGAATAAGTGATTTTAGAGAGGATACTGTGTCGGAGGAAAGCTAGCGATGGGTGTGTCGAAGGGCACGAAAGAAGCTGATTTGTTAGGGATGAATTTTCATTAGGAGAGCGAGGGAAATAGACTTCGTTGTTAATTGGTCCATTTTTCGGTTCGTGGGTGAGGAAGGGTGCGAACCGTCACCGAGAGAAGTGGCGAGAGTGGGAAGTATCGTACGTGACGAAATTGACCTTCCACTATCTTCCCGGAGTAAACAATAAACTTCTAGAAACGGAAAGCTAAGAACTGTTTATGCGGTTCGAGTAGCTTTAACTAGAAATTCCCGAGATTTATGGGGGTTCCGTGAAGCTATTCAGGGTACGCAGTACGGATGTGTAGACATCTGGATACCATCCTGCCGGCGGTGTGTGGCCTGGGCTAGGTAGAGTGTCGGCCGGCGTAACACAAGACATGTGGTAAAATAACGAGGACATGGACCAAACAGTACGAGCTATGATATTTTCTTTTTTTTTTTTATTTTATTTGTTAGAATATTTACAAACAATTCTTTCACAGAATTTTCAGTAAATTTGTTTGGCGTGGTTCTGTGGCTTGGATTATATAAGTTATAGCGAGTTAGATTCTTCTTGAATCTGGTGTTTCAATCTAGGGGTTAATGCCTTTTTAGTCTGCGGGTCTGATCCATTTTATCCAGTAATTTGGTGACTAACGGGTTTTGGTGATTGTTGACTCTTGTATGATATCTGTTTTTGAACTTTGAGATTTCTTCTTTGACTGTGGGTAATTTAAGATCGCGATGAATCGTTTCGTTGGTAACATACCAAGGTGCGTCTATCAGGGATCTTAGAGTTTTTGATTGAAATCGTTGGAGGATTTCTATGTTGGAATTACTCGCTGTTCCCAATAGTTGGATCCCATAGGTCCAAACAGCCAGTAGAGATTTTTTAATTTTCTTTTTAGTTCTTTGGATTTCTCTGCGATGTGCCGTTTCCAAGTCATTCTTCTGTCTAGAGTCATTCCCAGGTATCTGACTGTGTCTTTGTTTGGTATTGGGATATTATTTATGGTCACCTGTGGGCAGGTTTGTTTTCGCAGTGTGAAAGTTATGTGGCTGGATTTATTCTCGTTGATTTTGAAGCGCCATTTGTGGAACCATTTTCCCATAGAGTCGAGACCTCGCTGGAGCGTTGAGGAGGCGATTGTCGGGTCTGCGTGGGATGCTAATAGAGCTGTGTCGTCAGCAAATGTCGCGGTAGTTATTTCTGTTAGGGTTGGTAAGTCGGCAGTGTAGATGGTGAACCTCGGTAGGTCCGAGGACACTGCCTTGGGGTATGCCAGCTTCTATTGGGAATGTTGTGGTTATAGCGTCTGAGTATTTGATCATGAACAGCCTGTTGTTTAGGTAGGATTTTAGGATGGAGTAGTAGGTGTATGGTAGGATTTTCTTAAGTTTGAACAGAAGTCCTTCATGCCACACTTTGTCGAACACCTGCTGTATGTCCAGGAATACCGCGGAGCAGTATTTTTTATTTTCTAAGTCTTGGCTGATTTTATGGGATAGTCGGTGGATTTGTTCTATCGTAGAATGTTGTTTCCGAAAGCCGAATTGATGATCCGGCATTATTTTCAACTCTTCTAGGAGTGGAAGGAGTCGTTTCGTTAGCATCTTCTCAAATAGTTTGGATAGAGCGGGTAGAAGACTAATTGGGCGGTAAGAGCTAGTTTCGTGGATGGGTTTACCGCGTTTAAGGATTAGGGTAATTAGTGATAATTTCCAGGACTTGGGATAGTATTCTAGGCGAAGGATTGCATTAAATATGGAGGTAATGAGAGCGATCCCTTTTTTGGGAAGCTCTTTGATAGATTTGATCATATCCCGATGCTTTCCTGGGATTAAGACGACGGATTAATTCTATAACTTCTAGGGAGAAGAAGGGTTCGATAGGAGGAGACATCTGGAAGGGAGAGTGTAAATATTCCGTTATTTCGGCGGCCGTAGCGGAGGAATGAGGTTTGAAAACATTGGTTAAGTGATTAGCGAACAAGTTGGCTTTCTGTATAGGGCTACGCGCCCAGTTATAATATAAAGAGGAAATTTCACGTAAACGTGAAACAAAGTCTTTCAATTTTGTTAAAAAACTAAGAAATGTCAGAAACTTTGGGTGGTCGTAATTCGATGATAAGGAATTGTATTTCATCGAGTTAAAACCGATTGTTTCATCGATGTAAACGCAAACGAATTTTCCGAACATTGCCTGCTTCTTCAACGTAACATCCTGCTTTTCAGTATTGGTTCTTTAGAACTTTGCGCCAGTCACGTGAAATACCTCTTGAACGTTTATGCCGTTTTAATGAGACGTAGCAACAGTCTCGAGATCGTTATGTTGGAAAACTTGATTGGAAGATTGTACAATTTGCTCCCGGAGGAAATGAAGCACACCGTTATAACGGAGCTCGATGATCTGGAAAATCCATGCTGGCTGGCCGTTGCACGATTTTTGCCCCCGAAAACAAAAGCGTTCTTGCAGAATCGATTGGCACACGTATTAAACGAGATACCGCGCTCGTTCGCCGAATTACAGCAGCAGCCTACTGTACAGAATTGGAACCGTATCGTATGTTATCTTATGTTTAAGGATAGATCACATAATAAAAAGATTTGATAAATTTTCGATCTCGATCTTACGAAAATTTTAACAATCATTTTCCTCGTTAAAAGACAATGCTGATGTCGCTGATCGGAAAACTCAACTACACGGAGGAGAAAAATACCATTAATATCCTATCGCAAATATGGAACTCGATCGCAAACACGATCGAAATTTTCGAAGGCAAACAGTTGGATATGTTATCGGAATTTACGTTGAAACTGTTGAGTGCTACGCAGCCTGAAAAAATTCAAGACGATATTTTCTTCTCGGTACGTACATTTTTCCTCGTTTTCTTTTGCTCTATAATTAATCTTCTGAACGATCAGCCCGTGTCTTGACGCGTGCACGTTATCCGGTCCAATAAGAACCGGTGATCTCCTCGCGTCATAGTTTCGCTCTAGGTTTCACAAATAAAGTAAAAATTCGAACTTTAGATATGATAGTAGAATTTATTGTACGAACCCAACAGAGTTACGGATCAGAGTGTTATAACAAAAAGATGTTAAGTGCTGATTTGGGAGGATTATTATACTAAGGTTTGGTCTCTCTGGAAATCGGGTATCTATCAGATACGACTATCCTGTTACTATCTGGTTATTGTTTCGATGGCTGTGACACGCAGAATGTTTTATCTATCCTATTACCGTTTCTGAGCGTGTCACACGTACACAATACAATATAGCGCGAAGTACGGATATGCATGCGTTACTAGACAAGGACACAAGTGCCGGTACATATACCGGTCAATATCATTACACTGAATTCCGCCTATGGAGTTGTGCACCGAGCCATTAAACTCGTTTGATCGCTATTTATAAACAGAAAATAAATGATCGACGGCAATGAGAAACCAAACAGGAAATACATACCACGTTACAAAACATAGTACAGAAAATTATATTCTTAATTTAGTTGCAGTTATGGTTCCAATCAACTATTTTGAACTCGTTAATTTTTATTTATTTTTCAATGAGAAATTTTCAATGGAATATTATTTATCTTGTAAGAAAACATGAAACTTCGAACGCGTGGAACGGTTGCCGCCTGGCTTCCGTCACTCTCTGAAATAAGTAGTTCGAAGAAAAAGGAAAGACGCTCGGGGTGCTATAAATTAAATCTTCTTCCAGCATTTTTTGTACAATCGTCAACGTAGACAAATTTCGAAAATTACTCTATGCGTATTTTATAGTTCCGAATAAATCTTAACGTTGTATATAAATTTAAGGTTATATTTTTCTGCGTTTCGCGTAGTTCAGACTGATCCAATACTTTTACACGTTTCATTTATTACGTAATCGATAGAATTCGTACCATCGATGAAATTACCTTACGAAAGTTTATTTTATCGATAAATCACGCGAACCTCATAACAAGTCACAATCTATACTTTAATGATTATCGTTGACCGATACCATAAATAATTATGTTTAATGATTTCAGATTCTAGAAGCAGTTTTAGCGTCGCTGTTATGTTCCCCGCCACACGTAAAGACAATAGCGTCGTATTACTTAAGAAACAGTATCGATTCCTTTGATAACTGTGGGATTAAAACGGTTAATGCATTAGCGGAACTCAATTGTCGACTTTTGGAAGATGAAAATCCATGGGTACGACAGGAAGCTCTCGAGTCGTTTGATTATGTAGCTCACATGTGTCCGAACGAGGATCTTGTGACTAAAATGGCAGCCGCGATTACAAGAAAGTCGTCGTTGAGAGATTCTTTGCCTGCTTATCTTTCCGGCACGATTTATTACGAGCTTCAGGATTTTTCAGATATTCAAGATTATTTGAAACATATGGCGAAACATTCGCAAAATGTTTACCATGTTTGTAACAATTACGAGGATTGTCAAAGGGACCAAAAACTCGCTAAATTGGAAATCGAGTCTATCGAAAGTTTCGATGAAAACTCGCCTTTAAATCATCTCGATGAACACGTAAGCGCAATATGTGACGAATTGAATGATATTTTAAAAAAAAGTAGCGACATCGCAAATCACGTGATGCGAAGACTACGGTTAATTTGCATGAAGATTTTGGATCTGACTGAATCCAAATAAATCTTATTCGAATACATTTTGTATAATAATTTGTAATTTTTTATGCCGTAAGAATAAGCGCGCGAAATGATCGAACAAATAAATATGAATACTCTTTTTATTTTCATTAAGAATCCTTCATAATTGTGCAAAGAATAAGAACAATTTAAATAAATCTTAATAATACCTATATTGTAGAAAAATTAGGCCTAAGATCATTTTATTTCTTTAATGTTAACTCTTTGCGGACGGGACCGCTCGACGAGCGAGCGTCGCTGTGGCAAGAGGTATTGGCACGCGCAGTTGAGAAAATATACACGTTGAACGTTTGCGTTATTCATTGTCGAGGCTTGTATTATTTTCATCAATATTTAGTTCATCATCATTGTCACTGTTACTAGAAATATTGAAACGTCTGAGCCGATTCATTGTTGAACGGAGTTCGTTTCTACTGTCTGATGCGCTGTCGTCGTCTTCTATCTTGTCAGATTCAAAATAATGTTCGTCATCACTACTATCGCTATCGAACATATTCTTTCTGGAACTTTTAGACATTGTGTATAAGGTATTATAAAAAATATATAAAATATATAAAAAGCTTCCTGATTCATCCGGCAATACAATTGAAAGATTGAAATTCGTTCTGACTTAAACGGAAAATAAGATTTCTAAAGATCTATAATTTTCTTTCATCAAAAACATAATGCTACTGTTTAGTTTACTATACCCATGCGTAAATATGCATAAGATTATCACTTAGAAAAATAGACGTACGCCGACACTCGTCCGCAAAATGTTAAATGTATGTATATACAGATATATAAATTTATAAGGAATTATTGGCCCACTTTATTTCTTACATACATTACAGTTTATTATATATTAACCACTTGCGCTACCGATAAACTCACGGTTGCGTGTACCGTGCGCTACAATATAACGCGCGTTGAGGCGAGAAAGTAACCCGTCACCGCATCTGCGAGTGCAATCTTTTATATAAATACTCACGGCAACAATAGCATTTTATTTATTAATAATCTACTACTGTATGGTAGATTTCAGAATATTTTGGAATATGTAATGCCACAAGGCATTCCTTGCACTCCTTAGCCGACGTGCAGCGCATGTCATTTTTATTTCTGCGACAAATGCCCGTCGACGTGTATACCACGTGGCTGGCGATTTTAAAACAAAAGCATCTCGACGTGCGTGACACGTCTTTCTAGCGCAAGCGGTTAAATAGCAAGTTCCGATATTACGGAAATGTTTATGAAATTGTTTTCATATTATGTAACTGTTGCATTTAAGTTTGACGTGAATAAGTATACAAGTCTATGATGTGTGACGTAAATAAGTATATGCTATAATTACATGCATAATTATATATACATATATGTTTTATCTTACATATGATGATATCCTATTTGAAATTAGCAAAGTGATCTAAACACCCGAATCAGTTAAGGACTACGATATTATTAAAAAGTGAATTTCAACTGATATCTATTGTCTTATTAAAAAAGAATGTATATCTCTGGAGTGTATATCCTTTGGATCGCATTTCAATCTCACTGACATTGCCGATAACAGCGTATATATCGCGAAGCAGAGCTAATCGTCCTTAGTAGTAACTTTGATAGTGAATTCATCGGTTTCGAATTCAAAGCGATTAGGTTTGTAACAATACGTGTTTAGAACGCTATTCGTGAATTTGCTCCATATTTTAATAGTGATATGTATTTTATTATTAAGTGTGTATCTAACAAGTATAATAATTATATTTTTTAAATCGTACAATGTCGATTTCTTTCGATTTATGCCATGTAACTGTTTCTTCCAAAGCTTATAATTTATAATTTTGTTGCAGTAATATTCAAAAGGAGGGATTTACATATTACGAATCAAACGCGTTATATATTTCCATTGTTTCTTTTTCCAAAAAGAAAAACGCATTAATATATCTTTAAGGTCTTTTTTATTATAATCTTACATAGATTGAGAATGTTTTATTTACTAAAATATTAAATATTAAAATATTTTTATTCATATATACAGATGCAAAACGCGGAAATAAAGAAGTATCTTCAAAGTGATGAAATATTGAATAAAATAAGTAGCAAGTTCATATCGCTACAAATTGATGAGGTAAAGAAAGTTAACGAGCAGTTACTACCGGTATGTTTTCCTGCAAAGAAACTATATAATTAAATATATTGTTCATAATGAGATTATATATGAAATATTTAAAAACGTAATAATGACTTAAATTTTCTATTTATATTCATATGTATTATTATAATTTAATTTAATAAATAGGTAATTGAAGCGCTAATAAATCGTATGAAATCGGAGGATTCACTGTTTGAAAAAATGTACCAAGAAATTATTTTCTGTGGTAGCTTCTATAAAGGTACAAAAATAGAGGCACCAAATGAATTTGATCTCAACGTTACTTTAAAGCTTCCTATCAACTATAATTACATAACTGTAAGTATGTTTTTAGTTAGTTAAAATGGATATTAAATTACGTTTAATTTTATATTGATATATATTTTCTTTCTACTATTTAGTGTTCCTCAAATCGGCCAGGTTTTGTACAAATATCTATAGAAGATAATGTGCAAGCACATACATATAAAAATCTTACAGATAAGGAAATAAGGTTACAAAATAAACTATAATTATGAAGTATAAAGTATGTGAAGAATTTTATTACACTTTTATGTAAAGTATTATTGTTTTCTAGACAACTTAACAAATTAATAGATAATAATTTTGTGAATCCAAATAAATTTCGTTTCTGGATTAAAGGAATTATAGACAGAGTTATGAACAAGCTACAGAAGGTTGGAGATAAATACAGATTAGTAACAAATAATTTTTATGCAGCAAACATTAAAAAAAGTGAAAGTGGGCCTGCAATCACATTAATAGTGAATCTTCCAAATAAAACTGAGGATATATGTGTTGATTTAGCACCATCCTTACCTTTTCATATAAATGTCATTCAAAAATATATTCCAAAATTTTCTGAACTTGAAGGGGTTTGTGTATTTATCACAGTATTTTATTTAAATAAAGGCACTTGTATCATAAATATTTTTTGTTTTTAGTGTCGATATAAAAATTGGTTTGCAATTCCAGTACCAGTACGTACTGATTGTAATGATAGTGACTCTAGTTTGACATCCCTTTATTGGAGAACTGCTTTTAGTCTTCAAGAAAATGAAGTCCTTGCAAGATATGGTCGTGTAAAACAAGTTATACGTTTACTGAAGGTTGCTTAACAAAGTATTTAATCTTAGTATGATTACAATATTTCTGACATCATTGTATTTTTTAGAAATTAAGAAATACACAAAACCTGAAGAGTATAGCAAGCTATTACATAGAAACTACATGTTTAAACAAACTGACAGAAATAGACACGAGCATCGATAGAATGTCTTTGACATATTTCTTTTTTGAAGTAATATAAACCATATTGAATCAATATACACAAAATTTATAAAGTATTACATGTTTCCATATAAATTATTGCTGTTTTTAGATGCTTAAAGAATTACAACATGTTTGTGAGCAATGGAAGCTAGACTATTATTGGAATAAAGAGTACAATTTATTATCCACAATTGGCAAGATAGAAATGTATAACATAGCTCAACGTTTAAAAAACATCATTAAAGATATTGAAAAGAATACAACGGATAAATATATATTGGCCAAATATATTCGTAAGTTATGTTGTTTAAAATGTGTTAAATTATATTAAAATAGGTATTTGTTTTATGCAACTTCCTAGTGTAAAACTTGATACAAATAAGTGGATTTTGTCCCACATGAATATGTAAAACATTTTTTTTGCGAATTCTTTGCTAAAACAGTTATAAACATAGCGCTTAGAGAAATAGGTAATGATTATTCATAATGATAACGTCCTGCTAGTCTGTATCAAATCTAAAGCTATTATTTTTTACGTTACAGTAAAATCAGAGGAATTGTTGTCACTAAAGAATAACATAACTGACCAAGGTATATATTAGTTATCATAATAAAACAATAATTAAAATAATTACGCACTGTACTAGTTATGTCATTATATATGTATTATAAGCAACATAATTTCAGATGACGAGAGAAACCATGATACAGACCAAACAAATCAGAACGGTTGTATAATCCTCTAATTTTATTATTATTATATATATATGTATATTCTACTATTATAAAAGAATTTTTAGACGCTTTATAAATTCTTATGTACACATTGTAAAATAAATTTCTAAATTTATAGTTACATTTATCACTTCCAAAATTTGTAATATATTTACTAAAATTTATATTTTGAACTATTTTCAGAAGATAAAATAGATTTTGATATAATCCAATATATGTACACATTTAATAGACATATTTCCTTAAGTGGAATCATAAACACAATACTATAAAAAAAAAAAAAATATGTTACTCTTTCAACAAATATATTTTATTTGCTAGTATAATTAGTTAAAGGTACTGCATTGCAATCTGTCCATTCTACGAAGAAATTTCCTAATTTGATAGCACAGCGAATCATAGTAAGACAATCACCTTCTGCACTATGTGCATCTTCAGCGTTATTACCAAAAATATGTTTATAAACACTACCCAATTTAAAATTAATGGGCCGATTATTTGTAAAATCTAATTGTCTTCTTACATTACTTCCTCTTCTATCCTGAAAATTTTCATCACAGTGTTGTAATTTTATAATTTGATTCTCAGGTGTCTTTTCATTGATTTTTTGTATCTTTTTACAATAACTAGTTTGTGGAGTGTTAAATACACTATCCAAATGAACTGTTGTTTCTTTAGTCTTAGTTGGAGTGTTATTTTTGTTATGATCATTAAGATTTGCATCCATAATAGAATCTAATGCATCAGATAAAATTTTATCATAACCATCATTCAATAAAATACTAACTTCAGTACAATTAGAACTACTAGCAGTAGGTTGTACAATATTCATTTCTTTTATTGGATTTTGTTTATGGGAGAAAAATTCTTTGACTAGATGCATCATGTCAATGCTTAAAATATTTTCACTGAAATTCTTTAAAGAGACAAATTAGAATATTCATGAATTTGTAAAATTATATTATGATATAATACTACATATACCTTCTCAATATTTTTGAATTCTGATAAAAATATTGGATAGTCATAATTATTTCCATTATAAGCTACAAAACAAGCTGGTGCTGCTAATCGATTTATAAAATTCACTACTAAGTTATATATGTCACAGTTAAAACATGGAAATTCTTTTAAATTTTCATTGGATAAGCCTATAATAATGTAAATTTTATTTATATAAAAATTGAAAGATATGGCAGTTCGTTTAAGGTAAAATAAAAATTGTTTGCTAAAAATAATTAAATGTTACATACCTGTCAATTTTTGAATATTCTTTGAAATAGGTACATTTGGATGTATTGGTAAAACAAGTTTCTGTAAAATTCTTGGTGGAATATTTGTAGTATCGCATATAGCAGTTCTTGATACTGCAATTAATGACATTTCTGTGATTTTTGGCATATAATTCTTTGTAATTAATCCAGTTGTTTCCAAATCAAGAAATATAAATGTTTTTATCATTTTTAAAAAGCTTTAATAAGATCAATTAAAGTAGATGTGCAATTGGATTCCTATTTTGGAAATAAAATTTATATTAACTACAAAATTAATAATTAATTCATTAACTTGTAATGTTATCTTTGCATTAACCTTTTAAATCACAACATGCATTAAAATACACATAACCATGCTAAATATTGGGTTGCCAACTAAGTGATTACGGATTTTGTCATTAAGTAGTAATGACAAAACTCGCAATCACTTAGTTGCCATCCCAATAATATAACATATAGTAGTATAATAATAGTAATATAGTAGTAATATAATATAATAATAATAGTAGTATAATAATAGTAACATATTTAGTCTATAAATTAGTATATAAAATGTTAGGATATTTACTCATATCTATTATTATCTGTTATCATATTGTTTGGAAATTAATTGTTACTATTAAATAAGTTCAATTTTCAACATTATTATGTTGTTTATCAAATGCATATGTGTACTTTTCTTAAACGTTTACTGTGTATATGAACATAGTATTTTTTCATGTTCATAAGAATGAGTTGCATGTAGAAGCTGCAATATTATGTTGTTTCGATATGTTACTTTTCTTTCATATATTTGCAGTAGAATAAAAAATTCGTACTTTTTGTAATATAGGTATTTTTTATTACATAATATATGTATGTACATACAGAGGGGATGCGATGTTGGATAAAACATATGAGAGTTAAAGCTCCCTCACCGTGATAATATCAAACTAATCCTGGTATACGATAACAAGTATAAATTCATTTACCATTGCTAATTTCAGATGTATAAATTAGCATACATATAAAATCTTCTTTTCGTTTAAAATGGAAAGTATATAATTAGTTGAAATACGTGCTATGATACCGTTGATCACGATGTCTACGGATTTAATGAACATCGATGGCAATATAAAAAGAGTGCAAAAAGAAACTTTGACACCATACAAAATAGCAACTGTTATTTTGATTAAAGAATATTGCAATGAAACAACAAAAGGTAATTTACTATCTTTATAGACATCATAATCTAAATTTATTATAAATATTGTAATGCTATATTATTAATGTTACTATTAATATTAATATTTTGTTCCAGCAATTGTGGAAAGACGCGATTTTTGTTTAGTCGCTTTGAAATTGATTCAAGTAAGCATTAATAAAATGATTTTATTTAATATATTTTTTATACACTAAATAAAGTAAAATATTCTATATACACATACACACGCACGCACGCACACACACACGCATTCATATGTATACTATTATAAAGGGTTAATATTTAATTTTATTGGAGTATATTAAATAATAAATGTTTTTATCTTTTTTGTTAGTCCCCTGACNATGGATCTTAATACACTTCTGAATATATTACATTCCCCTGAATATATTTTACATCGGTTTGCACATCATATGGAAGTGCAATTGAATATGTTAAAAGGAAAAGGGGTTGAAGGATTATTAGATTTATTTGATAATGTTGGACGTCTTATGAAACCAACATTGGATCATTCTCTTTCTTTACCTGCCCTAAACAAAAATTCTGTGCTTGGACTATATATCAGGAGAGTTATAATCTTTTTTGAAAAATTACCTTTTGATCAAGTTGTAGCTCTTTATGAAGCTTTGAAAAAATACTTGGATAAAAGAATTAATACGTTTGATGGTTCTGATATATCTACAGCTTCTAAAACAGAAGATTCATATATAAATGAGTATATGTTCATTATATTCATAAACTGTAATTTTGTTATGTTATATATATGTATTTTGTTATAATTTCTCTGTATTTTGAAAGAATTAAAACAACTTGGGGTGGAAGACAAGCTGAATTACTTGTTGCACAACAAGCACATACTATACAAACAGATGAACATAAAGCGATGTCTCCTGCAGAACTGCAAGTTCTTGTACGAGAACTTTTAAGTTGTAGTCCTTATTATGCAGAAGCTGTGAGTATCTTGTAGTAAGAACACATTTTATTTATATATATTTTAAAAGATGCAGTTAAATATCTTTTTGTATTTCTTACTTTCTCATAATCTTTAATATGTTTCAGCATTATTTAAGTTATTTAAACTGTTTAAGGGTCAGTGAATACTGTGGAGCTATAGATAGTCTTTATCACTGCTTTGATAGATTAGCACCTTTGGAAAACCGTTCTGCACCTGAAGATAAATCTCGCATTTTCAGATATGCAGCTTTAAATCTAGCAGTTTTACATGCTCAATTTAATCATAAGTGCGTTTTTATATATATATAAATTTTAAAATTAAGAATTTTGTATGCAATTCACGTTGTCATTTCATTCTTATTTAAGGGAAGTAGCACAAGCTGCTTTGAAAGAAGCTGTCATGATGGCTCAAGAAGCTGGAGACAATGTCTGTTTACAATTAGCACATGCTTGGATGTATCATTTAACTATCAAACAAAAGTAGGTTAAAATCTCTTAACTTGCATTGATATATATTTATCACCATATTTGTAACATAATTTAGGGGACCATTGATAGAAAGGTCAGTTGGCAAGGCAAGTATGTTAGGAATAACTCACACAACTGGATTAGGTCTTATTGCCTATGCTCATAATTCTGCTTTAGAAGCTAAGAGTCCATCACAAGTGTTTGAGGTATTTCTTTAATTCAGTTGTATTCAATGTGTGTTCCAATGCTTATTCAAGATTAATATTTCTGTTCTTAATATTTAATTGCAGACTCTGATGAAATCCGATGTCTTAAATTGTCAACATTCTATGGTAGATTTAATGTCAATGACATATGCCGAAAAATCTGCGTTATGGGCATACTACGGTAAAACTGAGATGTCTTCAGTCTGTGCCCAGTTATTACTTTTACATAATACAGGAGATAAAAAACAGCATATGTTTAATGGACCATCTACTTGCCAGGCTGTCATTAACATTGCGAATATCTTAGTAGAATTTGGAGAATATTTTTTGGTTGACATCGTACTTGCTCATGCTAAGGAGAGGTTTCCTAATGAACCGTGTAATAAGGTACCATTTAAAAATTAACCCTTTGCGGACGGGATCGCTCGACGAGCGAGCGTCGCTGTGGCGAGAGGTATTGGCGCGCGCAGTTGAGAAAATATACACGTTGAACGTTTATTCATTGTCGAGGCTTGTATTATTTTCATCAATATTTAGTTTATCATCATTGTCACTGTTACTAGAAATATTGAAACGTCTGAGCCGATTCATTGTTGAACGGAGTTCGTTTCTACTATCTGTAGCACTGTCGTTGTCTTCTATCTTGTCAGGTTCAAAATAATGTTCGTCATCACTATTATCATTATCGAACATGTTCTTTCTGGAACTTTTAGGCATCGTGTATAAGGTATTATAAAAAATGTATAAAATATATAAAAAGCTTTCTGATTCATCTGGCAATACCATTGAAAGATTGAAATTCGTTCTGACTCGACCACCATCCTGCATCGCGAGTTTACGTTAAACGGAAAATAAGATTTCTAAAGATCTATAATTTTCTTTCATCAAAAACATAATGCTACTGTTTAGTTTACTATACCTATGCGTAAATAGATATAAGATTATCGCTTAGAAAAATAGACGTACGCCAGCCACTTCAAGATAACTGTCCGGAACTGTGAACAGATTCGAACGGCTATATGCTGACACGCGTCCGCAACAGTGAAAAGACTCGGACGGCTATTTGCCGACACTCGTCCGCAAAGGGTTAGTGTTATACTCAACCGAATGAATCATATAACGAAGTTTAAATGTTATTTGTTTCATAGATATGGAAGTTAAGTGAGCAACTTTATGTGTTTATGCAATTAATGAGACAGGAAAAGTGGAGTGAGGCTGAAGCAATAGCGTCAAACATTTCAAGTTTAGATCCTTTCGAATCTAAATTTAGGTATAGCGATATGTTAAAATATCTCATTTTATTATGCAGGGTCTGTATTGTCTTTAAAAATTTGAATGTTCAGGTTAGCGGAAGTTTGTTTGGAAAAAGGGGATTATCCAAAAGGTTTAGAATGCATCGATAGCATTGGCAAAGAAGAGCAATTAACACCTCAAAATAAAATAAGAACTATGATTTTATTAAGTCAAATAATGTGCGCTTCTGTTACACCAGAGAGTGGGATTGTAGGAGTGAATTCTTTGGTACTTCTAAATACAGCTCTAGAACTTGCAGTAAAAAATCATTTATCTTATTATAAAGCATTAATAAAAATGCATCTTGCAAACATTCAGGTAATTAGATTAATTAATACATTTTTTCATTAATTTAAAGATATTGAGGATATTGATTACATTATAAATATTATAGATATTATGAGTATTATATTGATCTTTTATTAACGTTCTAGTTAATAATGGGTATGCCAACTTTAGCACTAAACTTAGTAGAAGAAGCAATTACACAAATTTTAGCGCATGGAGGATATTACGATCAAGGTAGAGCGTTTGTTTTATATACGAAATGTTTAGTTGCTACTGCTCCAACATGTGACAAGATGCGAAAGGAAGTAATCTTAAAAGCTATTAAAGCACTTTCAAAGGCGAAAAATTATTTTACAAAAGTCGAAGCATATGGAAGACTAAGAATTACATTGTGTCTAGAATCTTTACTATGTCACGAGATCGATCTTAAAACTGAACGAAATCAATGTGCTTTTGAATTTCGTCAACTAGATCAACAGCTTCTTACAAAATTAGATAATTTGTCTTTATATTGAAAACCAAAATGCAGAAAAAGAAGATAAGGACAAATATGTAGAATTGGAAAACTTCTTTATTTGTATTAAGAAACGAAACATTCAAATATACAATAATATTTTCCTAAAAATCCTGCATTATTATTTATTATTAGGTAATAATTGAAAAAAATACTATGGTATTAATACTAATAAAACTCTTATAATTAGATTCATACAATTACATTTTGTAAAATACAACTTACGTGAAATGTTCTGAAGATATGGAAATATGTTGTAAAATGAGGATAAGGAGAAATGAATAGTCGAACAATGACAAGTATACAATAGAAACATTTATTTATAGAATCCGTTGCGAAGCTATAACCGAATTTTTGATATTCTAAAGTTTCTTACCTACTCCTCGTGTAGGAGTTAGGTATAATTCATACGAGTTATCTTCATTCTGTTTGTTATCCGATAGCAATTTTTTTTTTTTTTGAAGAATCAACTCGCATGAATCACATAGTAAGTGTACACAGGACACAAATAGGTGAATGGTGACACATGAAAATCGCCGGGGTGAAATTTTATCAAAACCCCAGAAACTTCCAGCGAGTCGTCAAACACACGTTGAGAAACACTCACACACGTTTGAATTCTATCGACAATAGTTCTTGTGAGCAATTTTTATCTTATCCAAGTATCTCTTATTTTTTGAAAGCATTTTGTTTTGTGTAACAATATTCTCCTCTCTATAATACTAACAGCAAGATTCACTTTGCGAATATGCTTTTTCTTTGCGTCATTTTGTTAAAACAGATATGTTTTCCTTCTGAAACCTTTTTCATTTCAACGACTATAATAATGTTTTTCAAATAAACCCGCGATTCTTTCAGATATGGGTCTGCTCATTTTAATTCCTCAAATTATTAACGCTAAAGTGCACGTATTTTGGGTGCAACGAAGGGGGTAAGACATATGAAGATACACAGCCCGGTTCACACATAATATTTCTTTCTTTTACAGTATGAAAGTGACATAATATAGAAGATTTCTATATTGTCAAAATATGTTCTGTTTATTTGATTCGGTGTACCGATTTACGCATAATTGATCGTTTTGCTTGGCATTTCAAAAATCATTTTTTACAAGAATTTCATGAAATTTGGTATTTCTAGTACGTCAAAAACTTTATCTAGAAGCATGATCCTTTTCATTATAACTGATCAATTTGAAACTAAATTCTTTTCCATTAAATTATTTAGTGGTGTTTGTAAAGACACGTTGGAGATATATATGTACATATACTCGCACGTATACAATATCAAATTGAAGGATTTAGCTTGGATTTTGACAAAACTTACTTTCTTGAAGAACACAAAGCTCAGCTCTATAACTCTTCGAACGACAATGAAAATTCTAAATTCTTCCACTGATGTACATAATTCTTCGAATTAACAGCTTTTGTATCGTAAAAATATAAAGTGGAGAAAAACCTGTTTAGACTTTATTCAAAGATTGCATGTTAGAATACACGTATTTCTTTTTATAATAAATTTTACAATGCGTTGCTATTACTCCTATGAAAAATAGCGTTGTTACCTTGTACATATCTCTTCCAAAACATATGTACGAGATACCAAAATATGGTTGCTATAAATGTTTAAAATACAGACGATTTTATAATCAGTTTTCCTCTACTTTAAACTTAAGCCTTAAATTATTGTTGACAGATACATTGGTAATTTAGAACGTGAATTTCGTAATGCTTAATGGTTATTTTAACGTTAACGACAATAAAATAAATGTTAGGATAATAAAAACACGATCGTCGTATTTTCTTAATCGTTCGAATAATTATAAACATGGCGAATTAACAGTTTTGAAGAGGTTAGTTGAAAAACAATAATGTTCCGTGTTTGTGCTTTCAAGCAAAAGAAACCCACAGCTCAGCAAATTAGACGTTCGAAACTGTGTATTTCGTTCGAGGTAGGTTCTTCATTCTTTCTTTTTTCTCTCGCTCGATTGTTATCCTGATTGAGCATCTAAAAAGGGACAGATTTTGTAGGCGGGCAAGAATCAAGCAATGAGAAGCTCTCTCTTTCTCTCTCTTGGATCGCTCGTTCCGCTAGGACTTCTCCGGTTTCCACGCGACTCAGCTCGTCTTGTCGAGCATAGGACAGCAGGGTACTCGCGGAGAAGCAATTTGCACAGCATCCGGAAACTATAAAAGCACACGATAGAACGATCAAATCTCCATGATCGTTTGCACGGAGTTGATATCGAGTGCACAATTGCCGGATGTGTCGGGAGAATTCTGGAGGTATTAATCGTCGTCCTCTTCATCATCCTGAAACGAATAATACGCACGTACTGTTTTCTCTTAAAAAAAAAAAAAAAATCGCTAGTCTACGCAAGATATCATTCTCATAAAAAAGTTTTGCTTTTGTCCTAAGTTTTCGCAAAACAAAAATATTACTATCTTTTCCTAGAGAAAATGGTCTTTCAGAAGAGAAGTGTTTGTTTCCCCGTTCAATTCTCTTATTTCGTTTATATCCTTCGTTTAATAATCGATCGAGCGAAAGTTAATCGAAACTCTTGTGGAATCGTTTTGCTTAAAATGATTCGATTTTCAAAATCAAAGAATTAAACAACGGACTACACCGTTTTTATTTTAGTGTCGTATAAGGAACAATTGGGATGCTCGCGGTATAGCAACCTGGCAAAAAGATTCGAATTTAGTTTTGAACACGTTACAACCTCTAGACCGTAATTCATCTGCTCCAATGCGGCGTCTGTCATTGAGTCGCAATCATCGCACTCCATACATTCAAAATGTGCAGCTAACAGATCCGCATGTTGGCCTATTAGTCGCACTCCTGTGGGTGTCCTGTCAACAGAATCGATTCCTTGTAAGAAGTCGTGCCCGACTTTGATTACGATCAAACTGGAAATGGATAGTTGCAACGTTGATCTTTCTGACTTTTCCTATTTTACAATGCGCGTATCAAAATGTCCAATTTATTTCAAGTAACGTATAATTATAGAGATGAAAATGAATAGAGAGGAATGGCACTTTTTATATCGTAATTTTTTTACGGTTGTTAACGAACGTTCGATGGACTTTTAGATACACGAGGATTCTTATAATTCGAAGAGACGAGGAATTCGTATAAGATTCGTCTGCTCGTTTTACAAAATTTATAAACTTTGAGTTGCGGCGGCACGCGACGACGCAACTTTCCAACGGCTTCGCGACACTCGGCAACAATGTATTTCGCCGAAGCGAAGTGCCTAATGAGCCCTCAATGTCCCAACGGTCCTTTCGCCGAATGTTCGAGAACGCCTAACAAACGCGTGGATAGTGGGGATATTGAGGGATGACAAAGAAAAAGAATCGGATTCAGCCGCAAGTCAAGTTGTAAGAGTTCCAGTCTTGAAAAGTCGCAGCTAGAGTTCAGAAGTAAAGCGTAGTTAGTGTAAACCAAGCGTTAAGAAATAAATTCTGTTTTTATTTCTTTATTTTTATCCTTTATTTTTCATCTTCGATCTCTCTTTTTTTATTTTACGTGACACGTGCGTGGTTGTTAGAATTTTCGATAGCGTTAGTAATTTTTAGGTTTGACTTACCACCATTTACAAGGCAAAGTGCTGATGAATTTCCTTAAACGTCTAGAGCTATTTACATGGTGTGGGCAGGTGACGTAACCTCTGTTTCCGGTTAGGTAAGGTGGTAACTTACTTATTGAAGGAGGTTCTTGAGGTGCTGATTGGTCTTTAGCGGTGTGGGTTGTTTTGCCTTCTATATGTATTTTTGCTAAACTTTTGTCTACTAGTGCGACCTCTCCTGTGAGTGTTTTGTTTTCTTCTTGTATATTGATTTGTTGAGTTAAAGTTTCATTATGCTTCCGCATTACATCTGGTACAGACCAAACTGCTGAGTCTAGCCTTTTACCAGTCTTGAGAGCAATAATAGTATCGAAAAACTCTTCTCGTGCTAGGTCCATTATTACACTGATTTGTGCCTGAGTCGCTAGAGAAGCTGCCTTTTCGTTCTGTATTTGGTAAAAGAATCCAGAGTTTCTTTATCTTGATCGTTTAGCCCACAGGAAAGGTTCCGTTGCGGTGTTTTCCTTTGTCGAAACGTCGAATGCGTGGTTTCGTTTACTTGAAGCTGATGGATCCTGGCAGAGATCGCCAAAATGTTACGTAAAATAGAAAACTAACTACACTTTGCTTCTGAACTCCAGCGGCGACTTTTCAAGACTGAAGTTCTTACAACTTGACCTTCGGTGGGATCCTATTCTTTTTCTTTGCCACCCCTCAATATCCCCACTATCCACGCGTTTGTTAGGCGTTCTGGAACATTCGGAGAAAGGACTGTTGGGATATTGAGGGCTCACTAGGCATTTCGTTTCGGCGAAATACACCGTCGCCGAGTGCCGCCACATCCCTACTTCCGTCATCAGCCCATCGGCTCCGAAGCGCGGCCCGGTCTTCGACGTGGACCGTGATGTGGTTGGATGTTACATGGCAACGGTCACGGACGCCTAACAATTTCGTGGATAGTGGGGATATTGAGGGGCGACAAAAGGAAAGAAAAAGATTCATTCCGTTTCGAACAACGAAGCGCGAATGGTCTACTAGCGTAACAGCGAAGTAAATACATTCGAGAAGCGTGATTGTTAATTGTTTATCGTTAATCGTTAATTGTTGATTGTGGACTGTTAGTTGTTTAATAACCCTTTTTTTTTCTTGGAGCACTTACATTCAACTCCACCTCGGGGTGAAACTTTGATCATTGGATATACCCGTTTGTATATGTACGATCTATTCCGTTAGATAATTATTCAAGCGACTCTACTTCTCTCGCGAATAATCTCCGTTCTAATTAACATCAGGAGTTACTAAATCGATGCCAGTGTATAAATAAAAGGAACATTTGTTCAAGCACTGTTGTCCCACGTTCGTTCTATCAGTTTATATCCAGTAATAACTGACATTAATCACGAAAATTTACATTCAAACGCATTAAATTACAGCTTATCTTTCCCACCATGAATCCAAATGAGTTAAACAACCCGTAATTCTTTCCGACGCGTACCTCGAACTCCATACTTCTGCTCTCTGTATTTTTCCTTTTTATTTTTTTATTTTTTTTCGATGATCGATAACCCGTTGTAACGGACCACCAAGCATCCATCGCGTAACAGAATATCGAAAGGAAAAAAGGAAAGTCCATGGTCTTGTAATTAGATTTACAGTGCCATTAATTCTCCGTTCATCGGTTTACGATAACTTGCACAAACACGATGAATTACCCGACACGAGCCGGTAAATGTGTTCGCAGGAAGGTTTACGTCGCCGTACCCTTGTGTCTATAAATCTTTTCGACCAACGCCGCCGCATCGAAAAGCTTAATTAGAGCCGCGCGTACTCCCTTGATTAAACTTATGGAATGTCAAATTGGACTCACGATTCACGATGTTTCCTATTCGGATATTACACCGACTTCGGTGTCCATTCGTAGAAATGGCTCATAACCGAATCGCGGATATGCGCGCAGATTCGTAATTTTTTACCATCTGAGGCTTCTACGTGTTTTATATCTAAAATGTGTGTACTATTTTAGGAAGCGTTATTGTCATCGAACTCGGTTAATACGTAAATGTTCCAAGTAACAACTGCAGAAATTGTATACATCGTATATTTAATGACAATTATTCGTTTATTACCATCTGAGGCTTCTACGTGTATTATATCTAACATGTGTGTACTATTATAGGAAACGTTATTATCATCGAACGCGGCTAATACGTAAAAGTTCCAAGTAACAACTGCAGAAATTGTGTATAACATATATTTAATGAGAATTATTCGTTTATTACCATCTGAGTCTTATACGTGTATCGTATCTAACATACGTGTACTATTCTAGGAAACGTTATTATCATCGAACGCGGCTAATACGTAAAAGTTCCAAGTAACAACTGCAGAAATTGTATCTATCATATATTTGTAGTATTGCGAGCAAAAAGGCCAAAAGGACATCGAATAAACTATAAACATTGTCGCCAGCTCGGTTGGCAACAGGCCTGTAACGTCAATTCACATCACAGACCAGGCCACACTCCGCGGGCAGGATGGCGCCCAGATGTCTACACATCCTTGGCGCGTACCTTCAATAGTCCCAAGTACCTACCAGGGGTCTTGAAATTTTCATAGTTAAGGTCCTTTAGACCAAGCAAGTATCTCTTAGGTTTCCTTTTACTTTTATTATTTACTACGGGTTAACACGGAAAGTAGGTTTTCCTCGCGCCTGGTATGTTCCGTTAGCAACTTTCTCACGAGAACGGCTAAAACCCTTCGTGGTCCACCAACCTTCTTATTACCCAATCGGAAACGATGTCCACTGCCCTCACTTCCCTAACCAGAATTGTCATCAACAAATCCGATAGTTCCGTGTCCTTAGACACACCCACCCCTAGCTTTCTTCAGAGACAGTATCGTTAGGAAAATTCATTCTGTCTGTACTCTTAGAATAGTCAACACATCTTTAACTGTCTCTACCCTCACTGCCCTTGTAGTAAGAACACATTTTATTTATATATATTTTAAAAGATGCAGTTAAGTATTTTTTGTATTTATTGCTTTCACATAATCTTTAATATGTTTCAGTATTATTTAAGTTATTTGTGGCGACACTTGACAGCAAAATACCACCACTCGACACGAAGTAGCGTCGGACGACGGCAGCGCAGTGGTTAGAGTCTTAGGTTACGAACGCTCGGAACCCGGGTTTCAAATCCCGGCGACCGGACTTTGATTTTCCTTTCGCGGCATTAGAAATGAGAAGAAAAATACAGCAATACCCCAGCAGCGTCATCTACATCCACAGCAGCAACTACACAAACTAAGGAGACTACAAACTACAACCACTACGGCGCTACTACCACACCTTATATTTAAACTGTTTAAGGATCGATGAATACTGTGGAGACTATAAGATAGTCTTTATCACTGCTTTGATAGATTAGCACCTTTGGAAAACCGTTCTGCACCTGAAGATAACTTACGTGAAATGCTCTGGAGATACGGAAATATGTTGTAAAATGAGGGTAAGGGGAAATGAATACTCGAACAATGACAAGTATACAATAGAAACATTTATTTATAGAATCCGCTGCGAAGCTATAACGGAATTTTTGATATTCTAAAGTTTCTTACCTACTCCTCGTGTAGGAGTTAGGTACAATTCATACGAGTTATCTTCATTCTGTTTGTTATCCGATAGCAATTTTTTTTTTTTTTGAAGAATCAACTCGCATGAATCACATAGTAAGTGCACACAGGACACAAATAGGTGAATGGTGACACATGAAAATCGCAGGGGTGAATTTTTATCAAAACCCCAGAAACTTCCAGCGAGTCGTCGAAGATATTAGATGATGCTTTTGTCGAGGAAAATTTGGATGTGTATAAATGATAGATTACATCCGACATAACACGTTGAGAAACACTCACACACGTTTGAATTCTATCGACAATAGTTCTTGTGAGCAATTTTTATCTTATCCAAGTATCTCTTATTTTTTGAAAGCATTTTGTTTTGTGTAACAATATTCTCCTCTCTATAATACTAACAGCAAGATTCACTTTGCGAATATGCTTTTTCTTTGCGTCATTTTGTTAAAACAGATATGTTTTCCTTCTGAAACCTTTTTCATTTCAACGACTATAATAATGTTTTTCAAATAAACCCGCGATTCTTTCAGATATGGGTCTGCTCATTTTAATTCCTCAAATTATTAACGCTAAAGTGCACGTATTTTGGGTGCAACGAAGGGGGGAAGACATATGAAGATACACAGCCGGGTTCACACATAATATTTCTTTCTTTTACAGTATGAAAGTGACATAATATAGAAGATTTCTATATTGTCAAAATATGTTCTGTTTATTTGATTCGGTGTACCGATTTACGCATAATTGATCGTTTTGCTTGGCATTTCAAAAATCATTTTTTACAAGAATTTCATGAAATTTGGTATTTCTAGTACGTCAAAAACTTTATCTAGAAGCATGATCCTTTTCATTATAACTGATCAATTTGAAACTAAATTCTTTTCCATTAAATTATTTAGTGGTGTTTGTAAAGACACGTTGGAGATATATATGTACATATACTCGCACGTATACAATATCAAATTGTAGGATTTAGCTTGGATTTTGACAAAACTTACTTTCTTGAAGAACACAAAGCTCAGCTCTATAACTCTTCGAACGACAATGAAAATTCTAAATTCTTCCACTGATGTACATAATTCTTCGAATTAACAGCTTTTGTATCGTAAAAATATAAAGTGGAGAAAAATCTGTTTAGACTTTATTCAAAGATTGCATATTAGAATACACGTATTTCTTTTTATAATAAATTTTACAATGCGTTGCTATTACTCCTATGAAAAATAGCATTGTTACCTTGTACATGTCTCATCCGAAACATATGTACGAGATATCAAAATATGGTTGTTATAAATGTTTAAAATACAGACGATTTTATAATCAGTTTTCCTCTACTTTAAACTTAAGCCTTAAATTATTGTTGACAGATACATTGGTAATTTAGAACGTGAATTTCGTAATGCTTAATGGTTATTTTAACGTTGACGACAATAAAATAAATGTTAGGATAATAAAAACACGATCGTCGTATTTTCTTAATCGTTCGAATAATTATAAACATGGCGAATTAACAGTTTTGAAGAGGTTCGTTGAAAAACAATAATGTTCCGTGTTTGTGCTTTCAAGCAAAAGAAACCTACAGCCCAGCAAATTAGACGTTCGAAGCTGTGTATTTCGTTCGAGGTAGGTTCTTCATTCTTTCTTTTTTCTCTCGCTCGATTGTTATCCTGATTGAGCATCTAAAAAGGGACAGATTTTGTAGGCGGGCAAGAATCAAGCAATGAGAAGCTCTCTCTCTTTCTCTCTCTTGGATCGCTCGTTCCGCTAGGACTTCTCCGGTTTCCACGCGACTCAGCTCGTTTTGTCGAGCATAGGACAGCAGGGTGCTCGCGGAGAAGCAATTTGCACACCATCCGGAAACTATAGAAGGACACGATAGAACGATCAAATCTCCATGACCGTTTGCACGGAGTTGATATCGAGTGCACAACTGCCGGTTGTGTCGGGAGAATCCTGAAGGTATTCTTCGGATGGCGTCATACCGGCTGTTCTCATGTCGTCTCTCACTTTTTCCACCTGAAACGAATAATACGCACGTACAGTTCTCTCGTTACAAAAATCTCTAGTCTACGCAAGATATCATTCTCATAAAAAAGTTTTACTTTTGTCCTAAATTTTCGTAAAACAAAAATATTTCTATCTTTTCCTAGAGAAAATGGTCTTTCAGAAGAGAAGTGTTTGTTTCCCCGTTCAATTCCCTTATTTCGTTTATATCCTTCGTTTAATAATCGATCGAGCGAAAGTTAATCGAAAATCTTGTGGAATCGTCTTGCTTAAAATGATTTGATTTTCAAAATCAAAGAATTAAACAACGGACTACACCGTTTTTATTTTCGCGTCGTACAAGGAACAATTGGGATGCTCGCGGCGTAGCAACCTGGCAGAAAGATTGGAATTTGGATTTGTACGCGTTCCAACCTTTTGAAGGACTCTCAGCAGGTTCAGTCCGGCGACTTTCTTTAAGTCGTACACGTTCCAGTTCCCACTTCGAAGAAGTTCGGCGAACAGTTCCGGATACTTGGAGACATCCTCCAGTCCTCTGGGTGTCCTGTCAACAGAATCGATTCCTTGTAAGAAGTCGTGCCCGACTTTGATTACGATCAA
Organism: Bombus difficillimus; assembly: GCA_014737525.1. Taxonomy (NCBI): domain Eukaryota; kingdom Metazoa; phylum Arthropoda; class Insecta; order Hymenoptera; family Apidae; genus Bombus; species Bombus difficillimus. Next base: position 857,058 of record JACXIT010000142.1, read on the forward strand.
ACTGGAAATGAATAGTTGCAACGTTGATCTTTCTGACTTTTCCTACTTTACAATGCGCGTATCAAAATGTCCAATTTATATCAATTAACGTATAATAATTATAGAGATGATAATGAATAGAGAGGAATGGCACTTTTTATATCGTAATTTTTTTACGGTTGTTAACGAACGTTTGATAGCCTTTAGATACACGAGGATTTTTATAATTCGAAGAGACGAGAAATTCGTATAAGATTCGTCTGCTCGTTTTACAAAATTTATAAACTTTGAGTTGCGGCGGCACGCGACGACGCAACTTTCCAACGGCTTCGCGACACTCGACAACAATGTATTTCGCCGAAGCGAAGTGCCTAGTGAGCCCTCCATATTCCAACGGTCCTTTCGCCGAATGTTCGAGGACGCCTAACAAACGCGTGGATAGTGGGGATATTGAGGGATGACAAAGAAAAAGAATCGGATTCAGCCGTAAGTCAAGTTGTAAGAGTTCCAGTCTTGAAAAGTCGCAGCTAGAGTTCAGAAGTAAAGCGTAGTTAGTGTAAACCAAGCGTTAAGAAATAAATTCTCTGTTTTTATTTCTTTATTTTTATCTTTTATTTGTCATCTTCGATCTCTCTTTTTTTATTTTACGTGACACGTGCGTGGCTGTTAGAGTTTTCGATAGCGTTAGTAAGCGTTTTAGGTTTGACTCACCACCATTCATAAGGCATATTGGAATTGGTTTTCCTTCTAGGTACACTGTTTTTGATATGGTTCGCCCAGGTGATATGGTCGTATCCTGTTGTAACGAAATAATATTATTATCTAGTTTTAACTTGTCATTAGAAAGCTCGAATTTGAATCGTTGTAACGCGGGTAAACCTAATATCCCATCTTCTATTAGCGGAAAATCATTATCTACTACGTGGAAGTCTATCTTCTTGCCAAACAGATTTATAATAACGTGTTCTGAAGTTTTGAATGTGGAGTGTCCCATTGCGAATTTCGTTATAGATACTGGTTCTGATCTTGACATCCATTTTCGCTTAAGTACAACTGGTCCAAGGAGCACTGTTGGGAGTTCTCCTGTAGTTGCGTTGATTTTGATTCTTCTGTTTCCATCTCGATGTTGTTAATTGGTGGTGCTCGTTGTTGCAGGCCCTGGTGTTCGAAAATTTGAACATTGGTTTAATGTGCGTCCAAGGCGTTTGCACTTGAAACATCGTAGTTGGGCTCGTTCTGCTAATGGCGCGCGTTCGATTTGTTGAAACGTAGTTCTTGATTGCTGAGCGAAAGTATATTGAATCGGTTTGGGTGGTGTGGACATGGCGTTCGTTACTGGTCGTAGTTTATACTGTGGTCGATCATCGATGCGAACGGGGTCTGTTGCTTGCGCGTTTTATCTTCACGAAAATACCTTTCGATGTCGGCGGCGCGTTTCTCGGTTTCAGTAACGTTGTACGGCGGATTGACAGGTGGAACTTGTCCTATTTCTGTTTTTAATCCTCGAATAAAATCTGTTACTGAATCTTTTAGAATTCTATCGCTCATGGCACGTTTGGTTATTTCGTCTGGATATTCGTTGGTAATACTATGCTGTAATTTGTTAAATGATTTTCTAAAGCGAATAATGTGGCTTTGTACGCTTTCGTTAAATCCTTGTGGCGGATCAAGCCGCCTCAGTCGCCAAACGGTCGAGGAACGAGACGACGGCACGCACAAACCTCGCGCGGCAACACCAGGCTGGTGATCACCACCAGAGGGCCAACAGCGATCGGACGATGTTCTCGCTAGTGGTCGAATTGGGTCCGCGTTAGAATATATACCGCAATTAGCGAGACGCCCTCTGCGGCTAAGGCAGGGACTACCGGGCATAGTCTTACTGACGAGTCCGCCGGTAGTCCCGGGAGGACGAAACGCGACGAGCGTGTGTACCTTTTTCCTTTAGGAACTCTACGAGGATCGGCCGACAACAACAGAAGCGGGATCAACCGATCCCCTTCATCCTTGGTCTAACTTCTCGTAAATGGGCTTCGTTGTTCCCGAACCGAAGCTTGAGTTGCTACGTTCTGTCGTTAATGCTTGATATAAATGTGCGTATTCTGATAATATGTACGTTACCTATTGCCCCGTAGCTGCTTTCCCGAAATTTTCTCTATCTTAATACATTTTTAATAATAAATGTTGTTCACTACACATTACCCTCGTCTCTCTGATTTCTTTAATAAATTCTTCTACTCCTATATCGTCTTCACCGTTGTTAAGTTGTGGGATACATTTTAATGCGTCTTTAGCATTAAGCTCTGGTTGTGTAAAACGTTGAGTGAAAGCTCTGTCTTCGGATAGCTGAGGTGGTATCTGAGGTATTGGAGGAGGTCCTCGAAGGGCTGATTATTGGTCTTTAGCGGTGTGGTTTGTTTCGTCTGCGGTTATTAGGGAATTGGCTTCTGATATACATCTCCCATATGTATTTTTGCTAAACTCTTGCTTACTAGTGCGATCTCTGCTGCGAGTTTTTTGTTTTCTTCGTTAGCTGCGCGTTAAGTTTCGTCAATACGTAGTGTGAGTATATTGATTTGTTGAGTGAAAGTTTCATTTTGTTTCTGCATTGCATCTAATATAGCGCTAACTGTTGCGTCTATCCCGCTACTAGTTGTAGCAGCACTAACAGAATCGATTTTATTTTTTCGTGGCGTTGCCATTATTATACTGATTGTACTATTTGTACTTGACTCGCTAGAGAAGCTGTCTCTTTTCGTTCTGTATTTGGTAAAAGAATCCAGAGTTTCTTTACCTTGATCGTTTAGCCCACAGGAAAGGTTCCGTTGCGGTGTTTTCCTTTGTCGAAACGTCGAATGCGTGGTTTCGTTTACTTGAAGCTGATGGATCCTGGCAGAGATCGCCAAAATGTTACGTAAAATAGAAAACTAACTACACTTTGCTTCTGAACTCCAGCGGCGACTTTTCAAGACCGAAGCTCTTACAACTTGACTTTCGGTGGGATCCGAATCTTTTTCTTTGCCACCCCTCAATATCCCCACTATCCACGCGTTTGTTAGGCGTTTTCGAATATTCGGCGAAAGGACCGTTGGGATATTGAGGGCTCACTAAGCACCTCGCTCCGGCGACATACACCGTCGCCGAGTGCCGCCACATCCCTACTTCCGTCAACAGCCCATCGGCTCCGAAGCGCGGCCCGGTCTTCGATGTGGACCGTGATGTGGTTGATGTTACATGGCAACGGTCGCGGACGCCTAACAATTTCGTGGATAGGGGGGATATTGAGGGGCGACGAAAGGAAAGAAAAAGATTCATTTCGTTTCGAACAACGAAGTGTTGATCGTTAATCGTTGATTGTTGATTGTGGACTGTTAATTGTTTAATAAACCCTTTTTATTTCTTGCGGCTCTTATATTCAACTCCACCTCGGAGTAAAACCTTGATCATTGGATATACCCGTTTGTATATGTACGATCTATTGCATTAGATAATTATTCAAACGACTCTACTTCTCTCGCGAATAATCTCCGTTCTAATTAACATCAGGAGTTACTAAATCGATGCCAGTGTATAAATAAAAGGAACATTTGTCCAAGCACTGTTGTCCCACGTTCGTTCTATCAGTTTATATCCAGTAATAACAGACATTAATCACGAAGATTTACATTCAAACGCATTAAATTACAGCTTATCTTTCCCACCATGAATCCAAATGAGTTAAACAACCCGTAATTCTTCCGACGCGTACCTCAAACTCCATCATCCTGCTCTCTGTATTTTTCCTTTTTATTTTTTTATTTTTTTGCGATGATCGATAACCCGTTGTAACGGACCACCAAGCATCCATCGCGTAACAGAATATCGAAAGGAAAAAAGGAAAGTCCATGGTCTTGTAATTAGATTTACAGTGCCATTAATTCTCCGTTCATCGGTTTACGATAACTTGCACAAACACGATGAATTACCCGACACGAGCCGGTAAATGTGTTCGCAGGAAGGTTTACGTCGCCGTACCCTTGTGTCTATAAATCTTTTCGACCAACGCCGCCGCATCGAAAAGCTTAATTAGAGCCGCGCGTACTCCCTTGATTAAACTTATGGAATGTCAAATTGGACTCACGATTCACGATGTTTCCTATTCGGATATTACACCGACTTCGGTGTTCATTCGTAGAAATGGCTCATAACCGAATCGCGGATATGCGCGCAGATTCGTAATTTTTTACCATCTGAGGCTTCTACGTGTATTATATCTAAAATGTGTGTACTATTTTAGGAAGCGTTATTGTCATCGAACTCGGTTAATACGTAAATGTTCCAAGTAACAACTGCAGAAATTGTATACATCGTATATTTAATGACAATTATTCGTTTATTACCATCTGAGTCTTATACGTGTATCATATCTAACATACGTGTACTATTTTAGGAAACGTTATTATCATCGAACGTGGCTAATACGTAAATGTTCCAAGTAACAACTGTAGAAATTGTATACATCGTATATTTAATGACATTTATTCGTTTGTTACCATCGGAGTCTTTTACATGTATCATATCTAACATACGTGTACTATTTTAGGAAACGTTATTATCATCGAACGTGGCTAATACGTAAATGTTCCAAGTAACAACTGTAGAAATTGTATACATCGTATATTTAATGACATTTATTCGTTTGTTACCATCGGAGTCTTTTACATGTATCATATCTAACATACGTGTACTGTTTTAGGAAACGTTATTATCATCGAACGCGGCTAATACGTAACAGTTCCAAGCAACAACTGCAGAAATTGTATATATCATATATTTAATGAGAATTATTCGTTTGTTACCATCTGAGTCTTATACGTGTATCATATCTAACATACGTGTACTATTTTAGGAAACGTTATTATCATCGAACGTGGCTAATACGTAAATGTTCCAAGTAACAACTGCAGAAATTGTATATATCATATATTTAATGAGAATTATTCGTTTGTTACCATCGGAGTCTTCTACGTGTATCATATCTAACATACGTGTACTATTTTAGGAAACGTTATTATCATCGAACGCGGCTAATACGTAACAGTTCCAAGTGACAACTGCAGAAATTGTATATATCATATATTTAATGAGAATTATTCGTTTGTTACCATCGGAGTCTTCTACGTGTATCAGATCTAACATACGTGTACTATTTTAGGAAACGTTATTATCATCGAACGCGGCTAATACGTAACAGTTCCAAGTGACAACTGCAGAAATTGCAAAGTTTCGAAAGATTTATTTATTTGCGATTGTATATTCTATCGTGCATATGTATATGGATTTGCGCGATAGAATGTGTTAAAGAAAAAAATGTACCTACTTGTTGATACCATCGAAGTCGCCACCGACACCGATGTGGTCCACGCCAATTAGGTTTTTAATGTAGTAAATGTGCTCGGCGACGTCGGAGACGGTCGCTTGAGAGCCACATTTCACGAAGTAATTATAAAACGTCACCATAACCAATCCACCGTTAGCAGCCTACAAATGAAATTCCATGTTATATCGTATCGTTCGATAAAATCGCTCGAAGTTTCGATCGTATTTCTTATAAAAAACTTATCCGAGCTTTAATTCCATACGTTCGTATATCTTCATCCAAAAATTTAAAATAGCAGGCAAAATTTTTAGGATGCGATGGAATTTGGAAATTGAAAAGTTCGAAAGATCGCGTGTTGATGGTTCGCAAGATTAAAAAATTTGGAAACTCGAGTGTTTGGAAATTTGGGTACCTGAACGTTCGAAAGTTTGAACTTTAAGCAAATTTAGATAGCTGGATGTTTACAAATTTCAATGTTCGAAGATTCGAGCGTTTGAAAACTTAGAAATCTAAAGATTTTCTGAATGAATTTTTCAAGTTTCGGAAACTGGAGAACTTGGAAAATTGAAAACTTGAAAATTTGAAGATCTGGCGACTGGAATCTTTCACCTGAAACAAATAAGAAATAGCTTTCGGATCGACGAAAAGTTCGATTATTCCGCTCAAATTCTGCAATCTTGATCGTGTCTTGTATTAACCGCAGATTCTGACCGCAACTATCGTCACGCGTTCCTCCATCAAACCTACCGCAATGTTCTCGCGTAACCGCATTTCGTCTCCATCGTACGTAGCTGTGTTTCCTCTTTTGGGCAACTGTACTGTACCCTAGAAACCTGTCGCGAACGAACCTAAATGTTGGTCCAGAATGTTAGGAATCTTATGTTAAAGAACGATCTTTCTTATTTTCGAACAGATAACGAATGAACGTTGTTTTATTCGAGAGGAAAGAATTTATCGACGGTATTGTTTAACATCGTAATGTAAACGTAGTAAAGTGAAACTTAACTTATGGATTCTTTTCTAAAATTTCTTTTCACGATTCAGAAACGTTATAACGATCGACGACTTGAATAAATCGCAAATTCTTCTTCTCTGATATTTTCTACAGATTTACCTATGTAATGCTTATTCCCCTTGATCAGAGAATTGCAAAGGATATTACTGACTTTTAAGAGAATCGAAGATCTTTTGTAACCGTCGAGTAACGGAAGAGCACTTGTGAACTGCCGATCTCTGACAGTTTCAAGCTTCGTAACGAGATAACTCTCTTGTCAGGCTAAAACGATACGTTTACACAGGTTTCTATGTCGAAATATCGCTTAATAATGTTCACTGTCGGACCTCTGCTGTTCACCATCTACACTGCCGACTTACCAACCCTAACAGAAATAACTACCGCGACATTTGCTGACGACACAGCTCTATTAGCATCCCACGCAGACCCGACAATCGCCTCCTCAACGCTCCAGCGAGGTCTCGACTCTATGGAAAAATGGTTCCACAAATGGCGCTTCAAAATCAACGAGAATAAATCCAGCCACATAACTTTCACACTGCGAAAACAAACCTGCCCACAGGTGACCATAAACAATATCCCAATACCAAACAAAGACACAGTCAGATACCTGGGAATGACTCTAGACAGAAGAATGACTTGGAAACGGCACATCGCAGAGAAATCCAAAGAACTAAAAACAAAATTAAAAAAACTCTACTGGCTGTTTGGACCTATGGGATCCAACTATTGGGAACAGCGAGTAATTCCAACATAGAAATCCTCCAACGATTCCAATCGAAAACTCTAAGATCCCTGATAGACGCACCTTGGTATGTTACCAACGAAACGATTTATCGCGATCTAAAGTTACCTACAGTCAAAGAAGAAATCTCAAAGTTCAAAAACAGATATCATATAAGAGTCAACAATCACCAAAACCCGTTAGTCACCCAATTACTGGATAAAACGGATCAGATCCGCAGACTAAAAAGGCAATACCCTCTAGATCGATACATCAGATTCAAGAAGAATCTAACTCGCTAAAACTTTTATAATCCAAGCCACAGAACCACGCCAAACAAATTTACTGAAAATTCTGTGAAAGAATTGCTTGTAAATAATCGAATAAATAAAATAAAAAAAAAAAAAAAAAATAATGTTCACTGTGTAATTTTTTGGAATATTTAAAAAATTCATCTCATTTATCGTAAAATAACTTTTACTTGATTTTCATTGTATTATTACGCGTTTTCTCAGTAAACAGCACATTCAGCTAGTGCTTCCCTTAATTTTTCTAACCGAGTGCAATATTTGTCCGAATTAATGGTATCGCCGCTAGATAAAAGTTCAAAATAGAGTATTCCTTTATAATCCCACCATACGCGCGAAAGAACTTTACGCGGATGTAATCCTGGTTTTGCACAGCGTCGAGGTGGCTGATTTCGTTGGGACCAGCTACGTTTCCGTTCAGGGCTTTCGTAAAGTATCCACTTTTGATCGCCAGTTACCAGGCGTTTAAGGAATGGCTGGTGTTTATTACGCGCAAGTAACAACACGTACGCTGTCGTTCGTTCGAGACGGTTCCGTTCCGTAAGTTCATGGGGCACCCAAACGTTCAACTTCGACACCATCTCCATTTTTTTTAAACACCTATGAATCGTTGTCTTAGGTATTTTCAGAACGTTCGACGTCTCTTGAACCGTCAAACTTGGTGATTTTTCAACAAGATCCCGAATTTTATCTTCGTCCGTCCGAGGAGGACGCCCGGCGCGTTCCTCGTCTTCTAAACAGAAATTCCCAGCTCTAAAACGTTGGAACCACTTCCTACGGGTGCGAGATGAAAACGCATTTTCTCCGTAAACAGCACATACGTTTTTCGTGGCAATTGTTACGGAACTTCCTTTCCGAAATTCATATAACGCGAGATGTCGAAAATGGATACGCGTTTCACTCGTGATTTTTTACTGTTAGAAATCACTGTGTTCGCTATATTACGATCTTATACCCACGAAAATCTGCTCTAGCCTGTTCTCGATCGGCTAAGCTCAAGCGCATTGGTCCCTTATCGCCGTATGTTTATAAATCGACGCGTGAAATGTATACACAAAAGTCGGCACGAACTTATGGGATGACCTAATATTATTATTATATATTATTTTCATTGTTTCATTTTATATCGAACTTGTACCGTGTCTATTAGTCTATTTAATATCTAATAATATAATATATATAAGTATGTGTTTTACTGTGTTTTACGACTATAAAATTAAATTTTCTATTCTTTTCCAAGCACGAGTTACAAAATACGAGGCAACGAAATCCGATTAGAAATACGCAGAATGGAATAGTTAAAATTTCTAAAAATTGTCGTTACAATTCCATCTTGCTGTATTCGGAGTTCAATTTTTGTAAAACGAAGCGTTCTCCTACGCTGATTCCGCGTGTATCTGTGCAAAAACGAGAATACGATTTTCCCTCTATGGGAGAGGAAAGGATAAATTGTTCTGAAAAAAATGTCAAACACGGCGTAGTTATCAAGTTGATGATGTATACGTAAGAATTAAAAGTTCTTTCGGGTGGTTTTACAGTTACGAAACGCAGCGTAGAATTCTAACGAGACGAGGAAAAATCTGCCACTCGAGGGGATTCGAGGAAGAAAATTGCGGTTTGTGGAAAGATACGAAGCCAACGAGGAACAAGGGAACAGATAAATCCGTTAATTTCTCGCCCTACTAATTTGTCGTTTAACGAGGGAACGCGAAGAGGTTTCCTATAATGGAGCAGAAAACCCGACAATAGAAACGAATAGCCGGTGGTAAATGTTTCGTGTCACTGGGAGACCAGCTGCACGGATAATCGTTTATCCTCTGGAGAGGAAGAAGAACGATGTGGCGCGAGAGAAAGCGCGGAAACCGTCACTTTTCTTTTCGATTCGACGAAACTTATTTCGCAACAAATCTACGTACATCGTTAACAGATTCTCGAACAGGACTTTTATTTGACAAACGTTTTACAAGCTATCGTATAGCAGAGAATATCTTTCCGCTATGTACAGCGCTACGAACAATTATAAACTCAAACATATTTTCTTATATTATTGTAGCGGCATATGCGTCTTAGGACGTCGCGATACGCAGATGCCTCACATAGTTGTTTTGCCACAGAGGATTAACGCTGTACGACGCACATAATGTAATAAGCAAGCTCTGGACAAAGCAATTTCGCTGCTACGTGCAACCTGCGACGAGTTCAAACCTTTCGGTACCCCTCCTCGATCAGTATAAATAGACGACCAAGTTCTCCGCGAATAATGCTATATAAAGTCATATTAAAACCTGTTTGGACCTATGGGATCCAACTATGGGGAACAGCGAATAATTCTAACATAGAAATTCTTCAACGATTCCAATGAAAAACTCTAAGATCCTTAATAGATGCACCTTGGTATGTTACCAATGAAACGATACACCGCGACCTTAAGATACCCACGGTCAAAAAAGAAATTTCCAAGTTCAGAAACAAATATAATATAGGAGTTAACAATCACCAAAACCCATTAGTTATCCAATTACTAGATAAGACGGATCAGATCCGCAGACTAAAAAGGCAATACCCCCTAGATCGATGCATCAGATTCAACTAGAATCAAACATACTATAAACTCTTATAATCCAAGCTACAGAACCACGCCAAAGAAAAAATTTACTGAAAATTCTGTAAACGAATTGTTTGTAAATAATCGACTAAATAAAATAAAAAAAAAGTGCAACCTACAACCTGCGACAAGTTCAAACCTTTCGGTACCCCTCCTCGATCAGTATAAATAGACGACCAAGTTCTCCGCGAATAATGCTATATAAAGTCATATTAAAACCTGTTAGGACCTATGGGATCCAACTATGGGGAACAGCGAGTAATTCTAACATAGAAATTCTTCAACGATTCCAATCAAAAACTCTAAGATCCTTAATAGATGCACCTTGGTATGTTACCAATGAAACGATACATCGCGGACTTAAGATGCCTACAGTTAAAGAAGAAATATTCAAATTCAGTAACAGATACGATACAAGAGTTAACAACCACCAAAACCCATTAGTTGTCCGATTAATTGACACGACGGATCAGATCCGCAGACTAAAAAGGCGATACCCCCTAGATCGAAGCATCAGATTCAACTAGAATCAAACATACTATAAACTCTTACAATCCAAGTTACAGTATCGCGCCAAAATAATTTACTTATAATTCTCAATGAGAATTGACTGTAAAAAGTTACCAAATGAAAAAAACAAAAAATTCTCCAAGAGTCAGTAGTAGTGCGATTGAACATCAGTATCGAGTCAGTCAGTCAGTCAGTCGAGCGAGCTAGTATAACGAATCAATCTTATAACGAATATCATCGAACGAACAACGCTTGCGATTAACTTTGTATTCTGCACTTTAAAATATCTATAAATATAGTTAATTAAATTAACTCGTCTGATTATTGATTTAGCCAACAACACGTCACAACGTCCATCACATTATTTTATTCGATATTTCCAAGAAATCGCTGATCATGTCTGGATAAGAGAAATTGTTTTTGTAAAGGATAAATCGAACGCTGCAGGATATCAGGAGATGTTACACGGAGAATTATCGTCCTTCGTAAATGAAACGGAAGATAGAAAGCCAGTTTTTCAAGAAGACAATGTTGCTATTCGTAGAGCGGCTGTTAGGAAGCCGTGGTTCCAGGATTTCGCAATAGAATTATTACCATGACCAGCGTGAGTCCTGATCTGAACCCGATCGAGACCTGCGGGGAATTCTACGAAGAAAAGTTTACGAACAGAAGAAGTCACCTATAGAAAATGTGGTTGAACTTGAATAAAGAATGAAATCCGTAGGGGGTGGATATTCAAAACGAAACTTTAAATAAGTTAGTGGATAGTATACCTAACAGATTAATAGAAGCAACAAGAAGCAAAGGAAAATACACAAAATATTTAACGAAATCTATATGTAACATTTACTTTATATCTTTTTTGTAGTCGAAAACACAATTTTAAGAGAAAATTTAATATTTTTCAGACTTCGAAGGAAGACAATTTTTGTTTGTCGCATCGTCAGTTTTGTTTTGTATCGTAACATGAAATTATACAGAGAATTTCGTCGATGTTTCTTCCAATGTTATGACAAATCTAAAAATAAGGTTTGAGTTTATAATTATTCACTGTATACATATGTTTCTATTTTTTCTTCAATAACGAAGATGATAATTTAGTTCGAAATATCTTTTAGAAAATTTTCAGAATTTTTATTATTTGTCGGCTGCCTTTTCTTCAAATTTAACACCAAAGCTCCCGCGTATCTTTCCCTTATAAAATGTGAATTTAATTTTCCTTCTGCTCCTGAGAATGTATCTTTCCGTTATCTTTTTCCCTTCTCGAGGGAGGATCGGTAATTTTAATAATTTGAATATAATTAGGTTTATTTTTTACTCACTCCGATATATTAATCTTCTCCAGTAAAATGTTTATCTTAGTTTAAATTTAATTAAACGGGAAAACAATCGAATAACGTAGCTTCTGCTTACCAGCTGCCTTAAAATGTCGTCGGGAACGTTCCTCGAGGAATTACAAATAGCGAAGGCCGAGGAGTGAGAAAAAATGACGGGTGCTTTGCTGGCTCTTAAAGCGTCCCTCATGGTTGCCCTCGCTGTATGACTAAGGTCTATCAGCATTCCCAGCCTATTCATTTCTTGAACTACTGTTTTCCCGAACGCCGTTAGACCGCCTCCTAAAACAAACGAGAACTTAATTTTCTCCTTCTCTCTACTTACTGTCGAAACATTTATCTCCCTGACACAACGAAACTTGGAATTTTTCATTTTCCGATCGCGTTATGCTATTACTATATTTTTGCAGAGCTTATATAATCTAGTATAATAATATAGTAATGAGTATAATAATATATTATGTTTCATTGGATATGTACGCGATAGTCGCGATATCAAATATTTTTAATTTCATTATCACTTCTCCCATTAGTTACTCAATTACTTGACACGATGGATCAGATCCGCAGATTAAAAAGGCAATACCCCTTAAATCGAAGCATTAGATTCAACTAAAATCAAACATACTATAAACTTTTATAATCCAAGTTACAGTACCACGCCAAAATAATTTACTTAAAATTCCGTATGAGAATTGATTGTAAATAATCTACTAAATAAAAAAAAAAAAAAAATTATCATTTCAGTGTGAAAAATGTTGAAGTAATTACTTCGAGAAAAACTCTACACCTTTTCTTTTGTATATGCGTGACCTGGAGAATACGCTGTTGCGAAGAGAATAGAATTTAGTGAAAAAAATTGAAAATAAGAAAAGGTGCATATTACTGTGTCCTTGAATATAAATTTTCTTTTGGGTTACAAGGTCTAGAAACAAAAGTGCTATAGGTAGATTTCTATCGCTGTTTCTTGTAGCCTTCAGCTAGAGCTACACGCCAAGGTTAACTTTTTAGTAATGTCCTTTGCCATAAATATATGAACGTGCTCCCTATCATCCTTCTATTGTATTGTAACACTGAAAGAATGAGGATCTAGATCAGTATACGCTATACCTGTACTTATACCTATACTTATTTCAATATACTTTTCTATTACAAAAGCATCCACTCGTTTCTTTATCAGTCAACCTTAACAAATTAAATTCACCATATTGTACTTTATTAATTATTCAACATTCGTGTGAAACAAATTATTTTTTATCACTAGAAGTAAAATCACTTGTAAATCATATTGCATTTAACCGTATATTCTATGTGTTCTTACCAGTTAAGTTATATTTTATTAGTCAACCTCAATACAAAATAAAGTTCCATGGCAAATACTTTTGTATCTAGATTGTTATATATCACTTGCAAATCATATTGCCTTTAACCGTATATTCTATGTGTTCTTACCAGTTAAGTTATATTCTACCGGTCAACCTCAATACAATATAAAGTTCCATGGCAAATACTTTTGTATCTAGATTGTTATATATCCCTTGCAAATCATATTGCCTTTAACCGTATATTCTATGTGTTCTTACCAGTTAAGTTGTATTCTACCAGTCAACCTCAACACAAAATAAACTTCCATGGCAAATACTTTTGTATCTAGATTGTTATATATCCCTTGCAAATCATATTGCCTTTAACCGTATATTCTATGTGTTCNTTACCAGTTAAGTTGTATTCTACCAGTCAACCTCAACACAAAATAAACTTCCATGGCAAATACTTTTGTATCTAGATTGTTATATATCACTTGCAAATCATATTGCATTTAACTGTATATTCTATGTGTTCTTACCAGTTACGTTATATTCTACCGTTCAATTTCAACACAAAATAAAGTTCCATGGCAAATATTTTTGTATTTAGATTGTTATATATCCCTTGCAAATCATATTGCCTTTAACCGTATATTCTATGTGTTCTTACCAGTTAAGTTTTGTTCTACCGGTCAACCTCAACATAAAATAAAGTTCCATGGCAAATATTTTTGTATCTAGATTGTTATATATTTATAAGAAATTTCAAGGCACGAAAGTGCAGAGAACGCGCGTAAAGTGCAGAAATATATAAAACACTCCAAGTATAGTACTCGTAATAACATTTATTAGGTAAAGCTAATTTCTGTTTATTTCTCCCTTTTTTTTTTAAATTACGTTCTTAAAAAGGTGAATTTACTTAAATATTCACAGTTTATTTATATTACTCACCATCCTCCTCTTCGTCTTCCACCGACGAACTTTTCGCCCACGGTGTGTTACAAGTGTGCGTGAGTGTAAGATACCGTACACCCAATTGATACAGTGTTCTTAAAACAGCTAAACTACTTCCTAGGCTATGTCCACCTTCCACCCCAATCAATGAAGCTATCCTGCCTCTTTCGTGAGCATCTAGAATCTCTGAAAATTAAGTCAGTATCACCTGTACAATCACGTTTGTAGACATGGTGTCGAGTTATGTACCGGGCAAACGTTTCTTAATCGTTTGAATTATTTATTTCCTCGGACTTGTCCTTTCTAAATGTTAACTTGGACTGTTAACTAATTGTTAAGTGTTGACACTTAGCCAATCGAATAGGGAGATCTCCCCTCTGTGAAGAACATCGCTGCGTGACCGAATCTGCCTTTTTTACTTTAGCAACGCGTTTTCTTTTTTCTTTTTTTGTAGTTGTTATTATCAGTTGTTGTTTACCTGGAATTGTTCCCAATTAATTGCTCCACTTTTTCTCTTTAGTCACCTTCAATGTTTTTAATTTTACCTATATTCTTTTATACTTTTAATTTGATGTTTTGTATAAACAATATGTGATAAATAAAATCATTACCGCAAAATATAATTGACCGCTTAAATAATTTTTAGACTTCTTTGTTTTTTAAGCAGCGAATATTAGTCTTCGATACTTGGCAAAATGTGCGGTGGAAGCGTATAGCTCGCTGTTGGCTAAGTGTTCATCGCGTTTGTTATATCCTCTTTCGAAGAAAACAAAGAAAAATATCTATTTAACATACTGTATGTCCAGCTGGACAAATTGTAAAGTATAAATTAAATAATAATAATAAACAAAAAACATAGTGCAAAGCCAAGTGTAAAGACAAATCTTTCTCGCTAATTATCGTAGTCATTTATCTTTACTATTTCATTTTCTTCTTTAGTTTCGTCGCTTATCACGCCTATTATATTTTTCTTCCTTTTTAACGATTCGTCTGTTTAATAAAGTATAAATTAAATAATAATAATAAACAAAAGACATAGTGCGAAGCCAAGTGTAAAGACAAATCTTTCTCGCTAATCATCGTAGTCACTTATCTTTACTATTTCGTTTTCTTCTTTAGTTTCGCGCTTATCGCGCCTATTATATTTTTCTTCCTTTTTAACGATTCGTCTGCTTAAGAAACAGAGGGTAATCAAGGAGCGGTAGAGTTCAGATTTCTGGCTGTTTCGGATAATCGTGAAAGATACTCACCCGTTGAAGATGCAGCGAACTGCATGTGTTGCGAGTACTTCTCTATGAGCCTCTTAATGAGGTCCACCTGCTCCAGAGTCAGCTGGACCGCGTTGAGATGCTGCGACTCGCACGGCACGTAAGCAGCCCAAAACTGTGAACAAGGTACGAGCCGGATTATTCTTTGGTTAATTAGGAACAGCAGAGAAAGAGAGGGAGAAATATCGTCGAGGTTGAATACACTTGCAAGGAACGTAGGTATGCGAAAAATGAACGAAACTTTTCTCTTTTGAGAAAGTCGAGGCACGATATTTCCTTTAGAATCTTCCACGATATTTCTAATTTCGTTTCTTCGCACGTTTTTAGAACAAAGTAATTCGTTGTTTGAAAGACACGTAGTGACTGACGTTGATATATTATATCGCTATTATTTTCCTATTTTTGGATGTAATATCTCACCAATTTCGCTGATACTCTCAGTATTTCAATTTTTATATTTTAAGGTCTTTGTATTTCATTAATATTTTAGTATTTTAGAAATATCTTAATTCAATTGCTTTCCATTATACGTTACGTTTTAGCGTATCACGTTTCTTTGGCTTCTCGATACCATATACTTTTTAATTTTCTTCGTTCTCCCTTCATTTAGTCGTTTAAAAAACCATTTACATTTTTATATCGATTTTTATATCGTTCGATGATTAACTTGCAGGATCGAGAATATTTTGATAAATTTTTGAATTACGTATATTCCATACGTTCTCTCTTTTATCACGTAATCCATTATATCAGTCAGCTGAGAAAGTTGGGTGAACAGAGTTTGCAACACATTCGACTAAAACGTCTGATGATCGATGGGGAACGTTGCTCGAATTTTGGTTCATTATTGCAGTTTAATAAGATCGTTGTCCATTATTGTACTCCAATTTATTACGTATTACTTTATCCTGCGAAACTGTGACAAATTTTATGAGGGTGGTTCTACGCTCGTGATTCATCGTACCGCAAATATGGTATCACGTAGCGTCCATAAATAATCGTCTGCATGAAAATTCGTTGTAACTTGCGGTTAATCGGGCCACAAAGATCGCAACGATATAGTTACAGCAACTGGCGACGTTCAATTTCGAATAAAAATGAAAATACGAATATGTGAATTTCCCTTTGTCTCTCGTCGTATCCATTTTCTAATTTAATTCGATTTCAAATTTATAATTATTTTCAGAATTCTTTGAACGTAACGAAACGAGTCGATGAATCGTAGCGAATACCAAAGAATTTTTACGACGACGTAGCTTTTTAAACCTGAAATTTCAGTGACTGTGAAGCTTTGAAAGTAGCGACCGATTGTTTGCAGTTTCATTGGTTTCACAATTTTTAGATTCATTTCTATAATAAGGCTGGACAATGCGCGATATAATATTTTTCACGCGTTCTCTGAAATATCGATTTCCTCTCAGGTTTGATATTTTCGTTGTTTTCGAACAACGCAACTGGTAATGAATTTTTATCGACGAGCGGAAGCTTCGGATTATAAATAATAAATAATAAATAAATAGCAGGTGAAACTCCGTTGCTTTCGTTAAATAATTAATCGAATCGAATCGAAACCTTTGACACGCATACCGAAGTTAAAAAACAGTTCGATAATTTATCTTCGCCTCTATTTCTTTTCACTTTTATTTTCGTTTTGATTATTCGTAATCGAAACTCGTCTCGTCCGGGCAAATAGGAAATTATTTTTCGCGACAGAATAAATTGAATTTGCAGAAAATTGAAGACGAGAGGTTGTCGTGTAAGACAGAAAATGCAAAGCTAAAAGGAGGAACATCGAAAAAGAAAATTGTTGCGTTGTGGTTACGCAATATACGGAAGATGATGTAGTCATGAACATAGAACATTTTTTTCATCTTCCGTTTTCTCTTACGTATACAGCCTTCGCCTGGGAGCGGAGATTGGTTTCCTTTATGGTTCCTTGTGACGAACTTCTGTTTTCCTTAGGGAAAAACAAGTGCAACCGGAAACGAATGAATTACACGTTCGTTGAAACTTATTTTCTGATTCGATTTTCGTAATACTCTTCTATCAGCGTAGATGGACTCGTAAGAAAATAAGAAATTCGTTCAGCGATGTTAAGGGGGTGTCCTGAATTAGAATGTTCTAAAACAGCGTTCTTGTTTATTCGACCATTCGCGGAGAGACGCGATCGCGAGGAAGCACGTCAACGGGAGTCGTAAATTCCCGTTACGATTAGACAATCGACGCCACGAAGTGATCGATCCCCTATTTCGTTTAGGATAATAAGGGTGGTTCAATTGGATTTACACTGAATTGACAGATATAACTTAATATTTATTCCAGCAGCTTTGTATAGATGATAGTTACGCTGGTGCGTAAGTACAAGTTGAGTAAATGATTAGTTTAAGGGTAGAGACCCGGTACAGACACGTTGACTATTCTAGCGGTGAAGAATAAGTGATCTTTGCGACGATGCTATGTCGGAGGAAAGCTAGCGATGGGTGTATTCAAGGGCACGAGAGAAGCTGATTTGTTAAGGATGAGTTTTCATAAGGAGAGTGAGGGAAATAGACTTCGCTGTTAATTGGTCCATTTTTCGGTTTATGGGTGAGGAAGGGTGCGAACCGTCCTGAGAGAGAGTGGCGAGAGATGGGAAGCATCGTACGTGACAAAGCTGACCTTCCACTATCTTCCCGGAGTAAACAATAAACTTCCAGAAACGGATTGCTAAGAACTGTTTATGCGGTTCGAGTGGCTTTAACTAGAAATTCCGGAGATCTATAGGGGGTCCTTGAGGCCATTGAGGGTACGCAGCACGGATGGGTAGATATCTGGATGCCATCCTGCCGGCGGTGTGTGGCCCGGGCTAGGTAGAGTGTCGACCGGCGTAACAGTTCTTTTGTGATTTTTTTTAGAAGGGAAAGAAAGAAACGAAGTTATTGAATTTTGAGGTATGGTTTTGTATATATTTAACGAATACAAAAAAATTCTTTTTAAGTAAAAAAAGAAATTATAACAGATTTCTAAGCCTATTTCATGGGACGCAGTCTTCAATCGGCGGGAAAGATCCACCTCGTAATTCTTGACTGAAACAAAAAATTTGGCAGGTTTAAAAAAGAATGTATTTAAAAAAAAAATGAACTTTAAGGTGCTATAACAATTGTTTAAATAAACTTTTTTTCTGCCTTTGTTTAGTTCACCCAGAAGAAAAATATATAATAATTTAATCCTTCTTTGGTTTTTTGTCAAGAATTACGAGGTGGATTTTTCCCGGCGATTGAAGACTGCAGCCCATGAAATAGGCTTAGAAATCTGTTATTTCTTTTTTACTTTGAACAAATTTTTTTGTATTCGTTAAATATATGTCGGAGATGAAAGGACATCGGGACCTTTCCGTTGCAATGTTTGAGAAAACTCCATACTTTAGTCCAGACTTTTTATTACAGCCGTACTTAAACAATAAAACGGAGAAATAATCGTTTATGACCTAAGGCAATTATAGTTGCCCTAGATTTGTGACAGTGGGCTTGGGCTCGAAGTGACATAATGTGTCGCTGAACGTAGCCACGGTCACGGGATGGGACGTGTACCTAACAGAGGTATAAAGTAATTAAATAACTCTCCTTAAAAACAAAGATTGACCTGAGGGATAAGTAGAGGTACGTAGAGGAGTATATAAGGGCAGTCCCACTTGGACGGGGATTCTTTCGGTAAGTTAGAGTAGTCCAGAGAACACGTACGTAGTCGTCCTCCCGTTGACCGTGTATTCGTTATCGAACCTGAATCCATTTTGTCATCGACATCTCGCGCGTCAATCACCGATATCGATTGTTAATACCTGTGTTGAGAATTATGGATCTTTGAAGCCGAAATAATGTTACAGGAACACAAAATTTACACTTTTAATTAATATCGAAATAGTTATACATTCATTTAATGAACGATTTCTAATATATTCATCGATACACATTCGCACGCGTCTCAGCACTTTCTTCTATACCCGACTGTTAACCGACTGAACTGTTTTCCTTCATCTGTTTTCGGGACGCAGCGCGCACACATACCTTCACACACTGATACTCACATACAAGTATTTCTTTTTTTTTTTTATTTTATTTGTTAGAATATTTACAAACAATTCTTTCACAGAATTTTTAGTAAATTAGTTTGGCGTGTTTCTGTGGCTTGGAATATATAAGTTAGAGCGAGTTAGATTCTTCTTGAATCTGGTGTTTCAATCTAGGGGGTAATGCCTTTTTAGTCTGCGGGTCTGATCCGTTTTATCCAGTAGTTGGGTGACTAACGGGTTTTGGTGATTGTTGACTCTTGTATGATATCTGTTTTTGAACTTTGTGATTTCTTCTTTGACTGTAGGTATCTTAAGGTCGCGATGTATCGTTACGTTGGTAACATACCAACGTGCATCTAGTAAGGATCCTAGAGTTTTTGATTAGAATCGTTGAAGAATTCCTATGTTGGAATTACTCGCTGTTCCCCATAGTGGTTGGACCTAAAATGGGCAATAGTATTTTCCAATTCTTAGGCTTTATTTCTACTCCTTAATCTCGTTAGATCTAAAGTGCACAATGCTTTTTAATTCGTTCGTTATTACGGTAGAACCACGTTCATCTGGACTCCATTTATTCGAACTTAATTCCAGTTAATGTCCGATCAGCCGAATTTTTGCCGGCTCGATTCACTTGTCTGAACGCGAGCCCCTATTATGCGAAGGAAAAATAATGGATAACGAGGAAAATCGGTGATCTCTTATTAAACGAACTCCAATTACATAAGTTACTTGCCCGTCGACAAATTCAGATAAATCGAGTTTTATTCTGATATTACGGACTAATGATATAGCCACGTACAACTTTGACTACTCGGTGTGTAAAGTTGAATTAAAAGATATTAGGTCGTCCGAAAAGTTTCTTTCGTTTTATAAAGAAATAATGGATGCACAATATTTTCCGTTTTATATTATTTTATCGAATTACGTACGATCCATTTTGTTCTATCAAGACAAAGATTACAACGTTCGACAGATTAGGTTTCATGTTTGTATTAAAAGTTGTATTGTTTGTATTGTAAAAGACGTGTTTGTAAAAGAAAGATACTTTCCGGACAACCTAACGTAGTATCGTGGACGAAAGTCCTAAGAGACATCGGGCGAAGTATAAAGAAACGAGAAAGCTGAAATACCGATAGGCCCAACGATGTATCGTCGGTTCTTCCTTCGATCGAATAGTTTGCTTGCGTGACCCTGGGCACGAGCAGTTGCGGAACACGTGCGTGCCGGGGCTAAGACAAAAGACAAAGGGATGCTAAGGGAGAAAGACGAATTAACAGTGTTAGTTGAGAAGTCGGAGAGTGTCAGTTGAGAAGCCAGAGAGCGTGAATCGAGAAGTCAGGGAGATAGTGTTGCTAGCGTTGTCGAGAGAATGTGGTCCGCGTAAGTGAGAGCGTTGTATCCGTGGTGACGAACGTTGCAAATTAACTATCTAGTTGTCTTAATTATAATACGTTATTGTGATTAGTTCGCGTTAAACATCGTTTCCTGTTTAACCAACATCTATTTAATCCATTTATTGTACATAAACTAATTGTAGTAAAGATCCTACACTAATATATTACAGTTTGCCAGACTCCAGCAAACCTGCTTTATACTAACGTTATTATTCTCGACAGTTGATCGTTCGTGTTGTCTCCTAGAACGCAAACTACCTTCAACCAAGTGGAAAACTAAACCACGAAACATCGTGCAATCTCGTTCTCTAAATTCCATCGTAGGTTTCGTTGGTGTGGGATACGCGTCGCGATTCCGCTGACGATTCTCAGGATCGTTGGTTGCTGCGACGAATGCTCGGCTGGGTGGCGCGGTAATGGCATATCCAGAGCGAACGTGGCAAAAGGAGAAGAGGAAAAACGAGAAACAGCCGAGCAGGAAGAAAGCCAACCGGCTAGGTAGCTGCTACGTAAAAAGAAGCAGTCAGAAAACCTGGAGAACCGGTAACGAGTTTGCGGTGGAAAACGCTGGCGCAACGCGCAGAGAGGGATGATATCGGGCTTGCTCGTGTTTGTGCAACGTAATATCGGGCCGTTTTCTGTTTCGCCAGCTAGCGCACACTATCGTTGCCGCGTGTTTCATTATGTGTGTCGCGTTACACGGTTACCTTGGCGAAGAAAGCAACGTTTTCTGTGTCATCTCGCGGCAGCCTTGTCTTTCTTAATATTGCCGCTCCCAGGGATATCCGGCTCGCTGTGCTGAAACGTTGCTTGTCGGATTTGAAACGGCTCTCACCGAACGACGAATATTGCGTCGACCGTCTTTTCGATTTCTGCCCTTTGCACGCTGTCTCGTGCAAACGTTCCAAACGTTCTATACGTACGCTGTCGTTCGTAAACATCGCACGGTCATCATTTCGTGGGTTTGTATGAACGATACCAAATGTTATTGATTAAAGGAGAAGTAAATAGGTAGAAGCGATTTCCGATTTTCATCTTCCGCGTATTCTGGCTCGTATGAAACTGCGAGCGTTTTCCATGTACACCGACGTTCCTAAGTATCGTTTGTATCGATAGTATCGAATTGTTACGCCGGCCGACACTCTACCTAGCCCAGGCCATACACCGCCGGCAGGATGATATCCAGATGTCTACACATCCGTACTGCGTACTCTCAATAGGTCTAAGGACCCCCATAAATCCCAGCAAATTCCAGCCAAGGCCCTTCAGGCCTACCGAAGACCCATTTACTGTAGAGTTTCTAACATTTATTGTTTTACGACCGGAACACCCGAGAAAGTCAGTTTTGTCGCGTACGGTGCATCCCATTCTTGCCACTTTTTCTCAGGACGGTTAGCACCCTTCCTCACCCACAAATCTAGAATATTAACCAATCGACAGCGAAGGCTATCTCCCACACTCGTATCCTTAACAAATCAGCTTTCCTCGTGTCCTTAGACACACCCATGACTAACTTTCCTCCGACACGGCATCGTCACTAAACATCGCTTATTCTTCACCGTTAGAATAGTCAACGTGTCTGTACCGGGTCTCTACCCTTAAATCAATCACTTGCTCAACTTGTACTTACGCACCAGCGTAACTATCATCAATACAAAGCTGCTGGAATAAATGTTAATTTATATCTGTTAATTCAGTGTAAATCCAATTGAATCACCCTTATTCTCCTAACCGAAATAGGGGATCGATCATTTCGCGGCGTCGATTGTCTAATCGTAACGGGAATTTACGACTCCCGTTGACGTGCTTCCCCGTGATCGCGTCTCTCCGCGAGTGAACGAAACATTCTTCTTTCGTAATTTAATTTCTGTTTTGTCATTTTACGAAAGATGTTGAAAAATGAAGGTACTTCGTATGTTATAAATAATCGTATTCACACGAATATGTAAAAATGTGCGTCGATATATCCTGTGTATATTTCCTTTTATTAATAGTGAAAAACGAAGCAAAGAAAATTTGTGTCTTGGAAGAAACTGGATATTTGGAGAAAATATCTTTTTCTGTTATCGATGCGATCCAGCTGAAAGTTTCCTTTCTTTTTGTGTAATACAGCGATATTCTCGAGATAGCTTTTATTATACCTGGTAGTAATTACTGAAAGCGTTACTTTTTATTTTCGTACAGCTTTTAAGCTCTGAAAGGTTTTAAAGCGTAGGCAAACGAGACTGGAAAAGACTTTCACGGTAATCCAATGGTAAGCAGGGTATAGAAGTTATTCTCTTCAATCGACATGGAAGGTTATTTGCAACGCTGTTTCATCGTAATGGTTCCTCTGTTAGAGCGAAATTAGTGCAATGGGATTTAATGAAGTGGACATACAGATTCTGGTAAACGGTTTTGCAATTAAGTATTCCGGATGCGGTTCTTTTCATTGTTCTTTTCAGCGTTCCCCTTTTCATTATGAATTTTCCGATATAGTGTACGTTAACATTTCATCAGCAACTTTCCCTTTGACGTTATACGTGTCAGTAGCGTTTTATTCGATCTTTTAAATATTCATTTTGCAAATTTTAATCATCCATTAAGCACAGAAAGAGTAATTATTTTAATTGGCAGAGTAATTTTACATACAGAGAAAATCTACTTTAGTTCTGAGATCAATATTTTCCGAGAAAAGGGCACATATTGCAATAAATAAATATATGGTACTAAACATATGGCACGTGACACAATTTCTCTAAATTTTGCTCTTTTATTGTATTTGTCATTCTACTATATACTATATGTTCTATCCAAAGATATTATTAGAAAAATACGACTAGCATATAAAAATATACATTTATTCTTTCAATTTTTGTAAATTACATAAAAACTGTTAAACCTCATCAACGACAAATGGAATGTTTTTATATAACTAGGAAGATTTAATGACAATTCCTCCTCTGTAAGTGATCCATTGCAGCATCCTTGTATCCTATCAGTAGCATTGTATTTGTCATTCTACTACATCCTATATGTTCCATCCAAAGATATTATTAAAAAGACACTACTAGCATATAAAAATATACATTTATTCTTTTAACTTTTGTAAATTATATAGAAACTGTTAAACTTCATTAACGACAAATGGAATGTTTTTATATACTAGGAAGATTTAATGACAGTTCCTCCTCTGTAAGTGATCCATTGCAGCATCCTTGTATCCTATCAGCAGCATTGTATTTGTCATTCTACTACATCCTATATGTTCCACCCAAAGATATTATTAAAAAGACACTACTGGCATATAAAAATATACATTTATTCTCTCAATTTTTGTAAATTACATAAAAACTGTTAAACCTCGTCAACGACAAATGGAATGTTTTTTATATACTAGGAAGATTTAATGACAGTTCCTCCTCTATAAATGATTTATTGCAGCATCCATACGTTTCAATGTATTTGGATATAACACATATAAATAATTCCTTCTAAATAAAAGCTAACTCAAATTTAATCAAATACTGAACTGTCGAAATTTTATATTAATATTTTATATTATACTAGGTTGTCCGAAAAGTGTCTTTCTTTCGCAAACGTGTTTTTTACAACAGTACACCTTCATACAAACTTGAAACCAAGTCTGTGAAATATCACGGTGTTTATCTCGACAGAAGAAAATGGATCGTACGTAATTCGACAAAATAATATAAAACAAAAAACGTGCGTCTATTATTTTCTCATAAAACGAAAGAAACTTTTCGGACAACCTAATATATATATAGAAATCTTATATCCCTTTATTTTATATTTTATAACGTACTAATCCAACATATGCTGTCACAAAACTTAGTTACGATTAGAAAACGATCAAACGACTAACAATAAACGCCGCACGATTGCAAATTTTCATGTCACAGTTTATATGAATCACCTGTTCTCTTCAACTACGAAACGTTCCGTCTCCTATCGCACTTTCGGACGAATAAGTTGAACACGCAAAAGGTCGAATGTCCTGCCGCCTGCACCGCAAGTCACGATCGAGCTTATAAACGTGCTTCGAGCGCTTCAGATTCAACGACTGATCGATACGTTAAATCTGTTTGGTTCGTCATATCTTTGATATTCTGTCCCGATAAATCGCCTCGATACCAAAGGATTATGCTTGTTTTACGGAACCACATCCTCGGCGCAAATAATCCGATCAGAATTTTTGTTTGACGCCGGTGATCCCTGTTCAGAGGATCAGCCAACTCGAGGGGGAAAAAACGTTAAAGCTATCGCGAGATATAGGGGAGATATCGGCGATAATAAGCTACAGTTTGCCAAAAGAGGGTTGTTTTATAGGGTGGATTAAGGTCGAGGGATAAACTTCTTGTACGATTACGTATTTTACTAATCTTCTTCGCGAATCTTATTTTTCCCCATCTATGGGCGTATCGAAGATGAGAACTAACACTAGAACTACCATACCAGTTAAATTGACCGGTTTTACAATTTTATTTTCAAATTCCTACTGCGTGTTATATTTTTTTCCGCAATGATGTAATGACTTTCGCAACGATAACTAAAAGAATAATATAATGAATTTTATTTTGCTTTTTATGTATTCAAACTGAAAATAATTTTGTATCTAGGCTACTTATACCAATACCAGTCAAAATGGTACTTGTCAAAGTGTAAAAGGGTCCTGCAATCTGTTTATCGAACCCCGATTAACCAGTTTCCTCGTTTTCTACAACTTGCCACACGTTTTTCAAATTTTTACCGCGTGTCATTCGATATGATGATATCAGTTATCAGGAAAATCCCGGATCGATCGCTAGATGCTAACACT
Organism: Bombus difficillimus; assembly: GCA_014737525.1. Lineage (NCBI taxonomy): Eukaryota > Metazoa > Arthropoda > Insecta > Hymenoptera > Apidae > Bombus > Bombus difficillimus. Next base: position 882,679 of record JACXIT010000142.1, read on the forward strand.
AGCAATACCACAGCAGTCAAAACGACTGGTTCTACAATTTTATAAACGTGTCAATCCTCGTTTAGGGATCATGGTCCCAGACGGATTAATAATACCAAAAATGTACTACATAAAAATAAATAAATATAAAAATATTCTATTATTACTTATTTTTTAAAGACCAGTGATTTTGGCTGGTTTTGGTAAAAATAGCTTCGTGTCAACTATCGGTAGTTCTAGTGTTAAACATTATCGATACGTTTCTCTTAAATCGCTTCAGAATTCGATACATAAATATGTGGTACACAAATGTTACATAAAAATTTCAATTTCTCGTAATTTTACTAGTCGATAGTAGGAAATATTTCTGTCTCATTTCCATAGAATTCCATAGAAAACGCGAGATACGTACACAGAGGAAATTTGATATTTGCAAAGACACGATAAATGTGGTTATGATGAAACTAGTACGAAGGGTACATGGGTAACATTTTTGAACAGATACGGACAAATCGATAAAACTGGCGCGTGTAATCGTCAAATTTTCTAACAATGCTTTCTTACTCGACAAGCTTCTATTCCGATAGAAAGACTTTCAACGTGTAATGCAAGCAGCGATATCGAAATAGCAAATACACGAGCTTAAGTATTAAAATATTTAAATTTACAGTCTTCTAGTTTCATAAGAAGATAGTAAATACAATTTTTTTATTATTAATTCATCGTTAAATTGTTACTTTACATCGAACTTTAATCAAAGTTAACATACAATTGCTATAAATCAAGTATCAAAGTGTACATATTCGTTTGCAACAAATATCTTCTCTAATTTCTATATACATTTTCAGATTGGTTATAAATATTACCATTATAATCGCGATTATCTGTCTCGTTACAATGCTAATAAAATTTTTTAATGTTTCATACAGCACATACGATACGAACGTAAAAGTTTTGCATGGTAAACGTTCAACTACCATCGAAACTGTGTGCAGGCAAAATCGTTCGCGTGAGATGGAGGAAGTTTGGAAAAACTGTTCTGCACCGAGGCAGATCGGCCCTGCAAAGAGGCTGCTGATTAATTACAACGTTCCTTCTAGTTGTCCAAATAAACAACTAAACGAATTTCATGGGGTGGCTAGCCGGCTTGCTTTATTATTCCTTTCTTTTGCCTACGTTTCACGTAAGTTTTCCAGTTCACAGAGAAATATGCGCGAACGTGCTGCGAAAATATTTCTCCTTTAATTTTCCTTAATACCTTGGTTACGTGGCTGTAAGCATGTTGCTGGGTAAATCTGTAACGCTTGTACACAACGCGTACGTGTGTTTGTGCATCATGGTCGAGCGTGACGAGTTTTCAAGGCTTTGTGAGGTTAATCGATGCATTCAACTTGTCCCAGACGAGTAACCCGAAGTAACCCCTGTGTTTAACTATATGCTAAATGTTACGACCGTTCGCGGAGAGTGTGACATCAACCACATCTCAATCTACATCAGAGACCGGGTCACGCTTCGGAACCGATGGGCTGATGACAAATAAATTTGTGGCGGCACTCGGCGACAATGTATGTCGGCGAAGCGAGGTGTCTAATGAACCCTCGATATCCCAACTGTCCTTTCGCCAAATATTCGAGAACGCCTAACAAACGCGTGGATAGTAGGGATATTGAGGGAGTTTTTTTTTTATTATTTAATTTTTGTTTTACAATTTGTCCAGAAAGACATTTGATAAATTGTTATATCTAGTGCGTAGGAAAATAGAATATAGCATGTGGGTGGCTACCCCCAGTGGGGTACCATCTTCGTGTTTGCTAGGTTATATCCTTTGTGAAGTCTGTAGGATGTTTCCTTTTTAGTCTTCTTTCAGTGTTTATTGTTTTTATCGTTTCCGCTGCCAGCCGGTTCGGGTGCGTTGCTATTTTTTCCTTGTACCTTCCTGCAAGTCTGCTAATCTCCTCCTTGACCGTTGGTATTCCCAGGTCTTTCCGAATGTCCTCGTTTCTAACGTACCATGGGGCGTTTACTATGGTTCTCAGAATTTTGGCTTGTAATGATTCGATTTTGCTTATATGGCTCTTTGCTGCTGTTCCCCATAGTGGGATTCCGTACGTCCAGATTGGTTTTACGATTGTTTTGTGTATTTTTAATTTGTTTTCTGTGCTTAATTTGGATTTTCGACTTATTAGCCAATGCATTTGTCTTCTTGCTGTCTGTATTTTGTTTATTATTGCTTTGATGTGCTGTTTCCATGTGAATTGTTTATCTAAGTGGAGTCCTAGGTATTTTACATGTATAGTTTGTATTATTTGTGTGCCGTTCAGGAAGATGCTCGGTGGTACCTGTTTTCGCATTGTGAATGTGATGTGGTTGCATTTATTCGGGTTAGCTTTGATTTGTTTGGCTCGTAGCCACTTTTCTATTTTTGTTATGTGTTTTTGTAGTATTGCGACTGCTGTTACAGGATTAGCGTGCCTGACTAGTACAGCTGTGTCGTCCGCGAATGTCAATATTTTGCTGTTGTTAGTTGTTGGTATGTTGGCCATGTATAGTGTGTATAGTATTGGTCCTAAGACGCTTCCTTGCGGAACCCCTGCCTTTATGTCTTTGACTTCGGAGTATGCGTCTTTGATTTTTATTACCAAGGTTCTGCTGCTTAGATACGACTTTACCAGTTGGCACATATGCTCCGGGAATTGTTTCTTTATTGTTTTTAGAAGCCTTTCGTGGTTTATTTTGTCGAAGGCTTTCTCTATGTCCATAAAGAGGGCTGTACAGTATTGTTTGTTTTCAAGTGCTAGCACTATTTCGTTGACGAGCCTGTGCAATTGTTCTATGGTGGAGTGTTTATTTCTGAATCCGAATTGGTGATCTGGTATTAAAGATATTGAGGGATGACAAAGAAAAAGAAACAGATCAATTCAAAAGAAAAATTTGAAGAGCTTCAGTCTTAAAAAGTCGCTTCTAGAGTTCGGAAGTCAAGTGTAAACCAAGCGCGAAGAAATAAATTCTGTCTTCATTTCTTTATTTTTTTCTTTTTATCTTTTATTTTTCGTCTTCGATTTTTCCTTCCTTTTTTTTATTATTTTACGTGACACGCTCGTCACGTAATATTTATATACTTTTCGGCGGGCATTTAAGACGATCTGTCTGCGACACTGTAGTGTCGCGAGCAACGGTTAGGAATACGGCCTATAATAAGCCTTGTGGCGTAACAGTAAACACCGCTTTATTCTCGAGACACCTTGCTATTTTTAAGCTTTGATATTTTTAAGTATGGAGCAAGGGAACTGGTTGATCGGGTAATAGAAGAGTCGAACTTTAAACGTAAATTCTCTTCCCTATTCATTTATCGAATATGTTTGTTCATATTTATTTATTTACCGCTTCGAGAATTTAATTTTCGAATCATTTTTTTTCCAGATAATTAACTCGAAAAAAGTGAACAGAAACGAACGTTTGAGCGGATCTGCGAAGACGAAGGAAGACGATCATCCTTATCACGCGTCTTTTTAATTCCATCTGTGTAAAATTATTTTGATCAACTTTCACGAATCACGCGTTAGATCGATGTGTTAGTCATCGCCCGTTGGCCGTGCTGGATACACTCGTTCCCGTGAGATCACGAAAGTTAAGCAGCACTGGGCGCGGGGCGGTCAAAGATGGGTGAACCCGCTCCGTGTGGGTGTTGACGAAGAGGACGCGCTTGGGGCCTGTGACGCGCCTCCACGAACATAGGAGGAGGACCCTGGGGCGTTGGTGTCTCTGGCAGACTAGTAGGATGTCAAGCGTTTTGGGATGCTTTCCTTCAACCAAGAAGGAAGAACGACGACGAGGCTGCAACCTGATAGTAATTCGAGAGAGACCCCGGGGCACCTCATAACGTCGGGAGGTCAACCGTGGGGTTTTAGTCGGTAAGAGTCCGACACTATTCAGTTGTTGCGGTGAAGCAACACTGAATGTCCATGAGGATTTCCCCACGTAAAAAAAAAAAAAAAAAAATATCGATGTGTTAATGCGTCGATATGTTCTGAATCGGATTGAAATTCTTTCATTGTGTCAATAACAGTCGTTTCGTTTAATCAAATTGTTTCGAAAATACACCAAAGCAAAGCAGATAATACACGCAGAATGGAACAGGCAAGGGACACGAATAGTTCGGTCCCTGAAACGCTCAAAATTAAATACCTAACGTAATATCACAGTGACTACGAAATTAGTGAGCTTAATTTTCCAATTAAGCGTATTTTAATCAGGTTCTACGTTTCATTTTCATAGTATGAAATTTTCGATAGTCACGCGAGACTGTTACAAAATGATACAAAATTGAACGTGCTTGGACCTAACTAATTAGGTCCGTTTTTCGAATGTCATAATAGACGCAATGGCGTGCAAATATCTTTCGTAGCCACCGTAATTATTAACCACCGTCGATGGATAATCGGGCTATTTGTAATTAAGATAATTACCTGACCGCCGACCATGCCTTGACGTAGCCTAACCAAGTCAGTTTGACTCCAGGCGCTCTTGCTCCAAGGCGCGACCTGTCGTAGATCTTTGTCGAAATCGAATTCGGCCAGTTGGTTGTGAACGAAGTTTCTAATGTTCCAGGGCAGATCATTATGGCCATCGATCAAAGGCACCTCGGAAAGAACCTGCCGCACGGTCTCCAACCTTTCCTTGGGCGATGTCAGGTGTGCAGTCTCGCCATCGGCTGGTCGTGGGCCAACTTTCCCGACCCAACTTCCGATTGACAGTATGATCACGCTTGCTGTCCAGACACCGCTCTGACCGCCACACTGGAACACCGGTTCGATTATCGGTGGTTAGTCGGCAATCATCGAAGAACATTCCAACAACTGCGATAATAGTAAGTTAGCTCGGAGATTGTGGAATTCCGTGGGCGGAGGAAAATATTTGAATGTTTGATTCATTCCCGGTCAGAGGAATGTTGGAGCTTTTGGTGTCGGGTGATTAATAGATGGCGAATAATCTATAGAAATTCGTATGTTTTTCCAGTACGATTGGAAAAATGGAATATTTATATTTATATAGTTGTAAAATATCGTAACTTTGGATGTGTTATACATTTTTATATTAGGTTGTCCGGAAAGTGTCTTTCTTTTACAGACACGTCTTTTACAATACAAACAATACAACTTTTAATACAAACATGAAACCTAATCTGTCGAACGTTGTAATCTTTGTCTTGATAGAACAAAATGGATCGTACGTAATTCGATAAAATAATATAAAACGGATAATGTTGCGCGTCTATTATTTCCTTATAAAACGAAAGAAACTTTTCGGACGACCTAATACATCGTATGCATTCTATTTCTCCACCTTTAAGTTTCTCGTAAACGCATGAAAATCCGCAACGACAGATGTTTGTGCATTTATAGGCCGCGATTTAAATACGTAAGAATGTACAGGAGGTAAAGCAAATTTTATTGTGTTTTGTATCGTTTGTGGTATTTTAAGTATTGAACTAAGCGAAACATAGCTATGCGACAGTATATAGATTACGTAACGTATATGTATAGTGTACAGAGAAACGGAGATATATATGTTTTAAGTGTTAGTATTAGATATAAGATGAGATACGTGTGTTTGGGATGGCAGTTTGGATAAGTGTGAGTCTTTGGATGCTCCAATTATTATGTAACATGCTCTAATTATGAGAACGAGTGAGAGTCAGAAATATGTAAGCCAAGTCCTTTTTCTAGGCTGTGACGTCGAAAAATAAATAAATAAATAAATAAATATAAATATATATGTATATTATAATATTTAAAAATTGAACAAATATTTGTCGTTGTTCCATTGATGGTTGAACTGTATTTTTGACAGTTTTTATACAATTTAAAGAAGTTGAAAGAATAAATGTATATTTTTCTATGCTATTTGCAAGTTGTATTTTAAAAAAAAATCATTGAATGGAACACATACGATGTAATAGAATAACAAATACAATAGCAAAAAAGCGAAGCTTGGAGAACTCTGCCAATTAAAACTATTACACTTTCTGTCCTTAATAAATATATTATAAATACATAAAAATGAAAGAAATATTTATTTAAATTCTATTTCTTTAGTCGTACATAGAGAAACCTGAACTCGCATAAACATTCACAGTGAATAAATAATACTGAAACAATGCGAACGTCAAAAATAATTGGAGACGATGTTAAGAAGAATATTGCAAAGGCTGAAGAAAAAAAAATATAATTTTTGAAGATTGAACATTTCAGATACATGGAAAAATTGTTAAATACAATATATGAAAATATAGGTTCAGAAATATAGAATTTTTGCAAATCTAAGGATAGTAGAAAATTTCATACTGAAGGTATTTATTGAAGGTATATATTGAAGATTAAACGACATACATAATGATATCACGTTTCTTACGTATGTGTGTATATAACGCGCGTGAAAAATGTGAATATTTTCGAAGTTACGGAGGCTGAAAGTTTCCCAGTTACCGAATGAACGAATACATATATAGCTATGTAGACGCATATACATAATTTGAATTCCATTAGTTATGAAGAATTTACCCCCTCGACGTCTTTTCCAGTAGCGAGGTGAAATTAGGTTTTGGGATCCTTCCAGGCAAACTTGGGCCATATGATTCTAACAATTTACTGGCGGATCATGGTTTTATGACTGCCATTAGGGACGGTTCTGTAGCTAATCGTACGAACCATAAATACCAAGTGGAGAATAAGTTTTTTACTTAATTCCTCTGACGTTGGCAAATAAACTTTTCTCATTTTGGCTTGGACGATTCGTTACGAAGAAGGTGAAAAAATGATGTATCAGAGATATAGTTTATTAAATTTCTTCGATTAAATTGATTACACTGAAACATTTGTCGTTTAAAGGTCTGTTAATACAAAATGAAATAAAACAAATAATTAAAGAAATTTCATAATTTAACGGACAAATTTAACTTGGAAATGAACGAATTAATAAATTTATAATAATTAATTCCTTGTCGAGAGGATTGTTCAAACACATATTTAATGCTTATCGATGAAAAACACAATCCGAAGAAACGAAATTAATAACGTTATCGCTTAAAATCCTAACAGTACGCAGCAGATATCGTTAAAAACACGTCTGAATACGCTTCTATAAACGTGTCCTAATTAATTTCACTTCTGCCCAATTACTGCCAAACTCCCTTCCGTTCCATTACCCGAGAATCAGCTTGATTAGAGCTTCATCGATCCTGAGATTCGGTTATCGAAGATCTTTCTCGGTCGTAACCTCAGCCAAATCCAGACTATGGTTCAATCAAGCGATTGACCAGCTAAACTCGTAGTTATGACGGTCAAACCGAAAATGAAATCCCAGAATGCACACCGGTATTCGCGAATGTCTATCCAACTCTTTTTGCTACCTTATCGAAACATGCGATAAATGTTTTAACAACGTGTATTTTTCTTTCCAATAATCATATATCGACGATAAATCGTAGATTAGAATTTGTGATCGTGAAAGTTTTTCAATTTGAAAACTTAAGACATAAAGGCAGGGGTTCCGCGAGGAAGCGTCTTAGGACTAATACTATACACACTATACACGACCAACATACAAACAATTAACAATAGCAAAATATTGACATTCGCGGACGACACAGCTGTACTAGTCAGGCACGCTAACCCTGTAACAGCAGTCACAATATTACAAAAACACATAACAAAAATAGAAAAGTGGCTACGAGCCAAACAAATCAAAGCTAACCCGAATAAATGCAACCACATCACATTCACAATGCGAAAACAGGTACCACCGAGCATCTTCCTAAACGGCACACCAATAATACAAACTATGCATGTAAAATACCTAGGACTCCACTTAGATAAACAATTCACATGGAAACAGCACATCAAAGCAATAATAAACAAAATACAGACAGCAAGGAGACAAATGCATTGGCTAATAAGTCGAAAATCCAAATTAAGCACAGAAAACAAATTAAAAATATACAAAACAATCGTAAAACCAATCTGGACGTACGGAATCCCACTATGGGGAACAGCAGCAAAGAGCCATATAAGCAAAATCGAATCATTACAAGCCAAAATTCTGAGAGCCATAGAAAACGCCCCATGGTACGTTAGAAACGAGGACATTCGGAAAGACCTGGGAATACCAACGGTCAAGGAGGAGATTAGCAGACTTGCAGGAAGGTACAAGGAAAGAATAGCAACGCACCTGAACCGGCTGGCAGCGGAAACGATCAAAACAATAAACACTGAAAGAAGATTAAAAAGAAAACATCCGACAGACCTCACAAAGGATATAACCTAGCAAACACGAAGATGGTACCCCACTGGGGGTAGCCACCCACATGCTATACTCTATATTCCTAGACAATAGATATAACAATTTACCAAATGTTCTTCTAGACAAATTGTAGAACAAAAATTAAATAATAAAAAAAAAATTTGAAAACTTCAATTCCGAATTGCATGTCCTCCCCGAGCTGGAAACCTAACGACTCCGAGGTCAGGTAAAAAACCCCTGGAAACGACTAGCCGGAGGGGCACGATGGATAGACGAAACGCAACGGCTGGTAGGGAGCATCAGCAAGGACAGAACATCAGTAGAAGGACAGTTCATCAACGGACATCGTACCGTACGGATGAAAGACTTCACTCCCAACAAGATCTTACCACCGCCGTGCAGCACATCACACGTTACGTTTATACAACAAGTTCAACACAGTGCTGGATTACTCTAAAACACTCGATATATTAAACCTCCTCCATCTTGAGCGTTAGTTCATTCAAGGTAGGCGATAGCGATCGATCGGTTTGACCCGACCGGTTGCTCTTTAGTCGATAATTCGCAACGGAATATTTCTTTTGTAGTAATCGATTTTTCGATGTCGAGAAGATGGCGAAGGCGTCGGTTTGATGTTATTTAAGGCCGAGGCTGAATTATGGCAGTTCAACGAACGAATCCGTACATCGCGTTCAAAGATATCTCGAGTGACAATAAAATTGCTTCGATCGTTACTTTCCATCTGAATACAGAGATTTTATAATAGCGGCCGGAAATGTATCTCGCCGATATAATCCAACTGGATGTAAAATGTAATCCAGCCGGGGATGTCGTGCGCACTCTCAACCAGGGATTCTCTAAAGAGAGAAAAGGAACGCGATATCCAAAGAGCTGAAGGTGAGCAATGGTACCTGAAGAGGACCGGAGAAAGCTTTGATGTTTTCGTCCAGAAATAATTTACAGTTTCATCCTGTGAGTTGCAAATATTCCCAGGGACACGGTGAACTGTCATCGCGATGCTGCAGGAGTTGAATAGTTTATGATGCTCGTCAAAGGAGCACGAATTCCTTTTCGCGGAACGTCTGTTCAAGGTACGAGCTTTTCAAAGCACGTCAGAATGCACGATGAAGAAAAAGGGATCGCTTTATCTTTCCTTTCCAATTATTCTGCCCTCTGTCCGGTCCTCGATCGAACACAGGGAAATTCTGTTTTTTTTCATGGAATTATTTAGAACCGAGAGAAATGAAATTGTAACGATTATTATTGATTTCAGTTTAACAGCGATGGTTTAATTTTATCACAGTTGCTATCGACAATTGAGAGGAATAGAATCGTAATGATTATCAACGATGATGATTAAATTATAACGATGATTCGATATGATTAGTTTGTTGCTATCGACAATTGAGAGGAATAGAATCGTAATGATTATCAACGATGATGATTAAATTATAACGATGATTCGATATGATTAGTTTGTTAGTGGTTGTGTAATTTTACCATATTTGTTATTGAGGACCAAGAGGAATAAAATTATAACGATGATTATTATCTTTAGAGTACTCGCGTTTGTATAATTTCATTTGTTACGGCGAACCGAGAGCAATGGAATTGCGACGATTATTATTATCTGCGATTACTAATGATTATTTAATTGTATTATATTCGCTATTCAGAATCAAGCGAAATAGAGTTGCAGCGACTATTATTAATTCCAGTATGTTAGTAATTCTGTAATTCCATTTCATTATTTTTTCCATAATGTAGATATTTTTAATTGACCAGGACATCCTGGCTAACAATAATCCATAAAGAAGCTATTATTTCGAAAGAATTTTTTTGGCAAGTAAAAATTGACCGATCGGGGAAATAAATTTTGAGAGATTCTGTAAGTCGATAACGTTTAGAAGGAAATTTCTACTACCGATGATCGTCATAAGGATTCGGAAAGATATAAAATTATTCAAATTGAAGAACAAAAATTTCTGTTGATAATAAATTGCGAATAATAACACAAAATGGAAATAAAAGTAGCGAATTTATTATACAAATTTACGATAACGTTACGGTTGGTTGGTCATCTACTTGATGAAGTTATATTGCTGTCAAACTAGAAGAAGTTATTACATGTATATGTCGGAGATGAAAGGACATCGGGACCGTCCTGTTGCAATGTTTGGGAAAACCCCATATTTTAGTCCAGACTTTTTATTACAGCCGTACTATAATAATAAGACGGAGAAATAATCCTTTATGTGCTAAGCCAATTATAGTTGCCCTAGATTTATGACAGTGGGCTTGGACTCGAAGTGACACAATGTGTCGCTGAACGTAGCCACGGTCACGGGATGGGACGTGTACCTAACAGAGGTATAAAGTAATTAAATAACTCTTCTTAAAAACAAAGATTGACCTGAGGGATGGAGAGAGGTACGTAGAGAAGTATATAAGGGCAGTCCCACTTGGACGGGGATTCTTTCGATAAGTTAGAGCAGTCCAGAGAACACGTACGTAGTCGTCCTCCCGTTGACCGTGTATTCGTTATCGAACCTGAATCCATTTTGTCATCGACATCTCGCGCGTCAATCACCGATATCGATTGTTAATACCTGTGTTGAGAATTATGGATCTTTGAAGCCGAAATAATGTTACAGGAACACAGAATTTACACTTTTAATTAATATCGAAATAGTTATACATTCATTTAATGAACGATTTCTAATATATTCATCGATACACATTCGCGCGCGTCTCAGCACTTTCTTCTATACCCGACTGCTAACCGACTGAACTGTTTTCCTTCATCTGTTTTTGGGACGCAGCGCGCACACATACCTTCACACACTGATACTCACATACAAGTATTTCTTTTTTTTTTTATTTTATTTGTTAGAATATTTACAAACAATTCTTTCACAGAATTTTTAGTAAATTAGTTTGGCGTGGTTCTGTGGCTTGGAATATATAAGTTAGAGCGAATTAGATTCTTCTTGAATCTGGTGTTTCAATCTAGGGGGTAATGCCTTTTTAGTCTGCGGGTCTGATCCGTTTTATCCAGTAGTTGGGTGACTAACGGGTTTTGGTGATTGTTGACTCTTGTATGATATCTGTTTTTGAACTTTGCGATTTCTTCTTTGACTGTAGGTATCTTAAGGTCACGATGTATCGTTACGTTGGTAACATACCAACGTGCATCTAGTAAGGATCCTAGAGTTTTTGATTAGAATCGTTGAAGAATTCCTATGTTGGAATTACTCGCTGTTCCCCATAGTGGTTGGACCTAAAATGGGCAATAGTATTTTCCAATTCTTAGGCTTTATTTCTACTCCTTAATCTCGTTAGATCTAAAGTGCACAA